>QRDG01001673.1:0-35342 GCA_012064385.1 Puccinellia tenuiflora | reverse complement strand
GCGTGCCCTAAGGCGTCCCATAGGCCGGCTTATAAAGGCGTCCGGCCTAGGGCTTACAGGAGAAAACCTACCGACTGAGTCAGAGTCCTAAACTAATCCGGCTTGGGCTTTGTCTTGTGGGCCAAGTCTTCCGCAATACCAGCCGTCTTCTGGAACCTTCCTTAGCCGGATGGGCCTCCTGCGCTTCATCATATTGGGCCGCCCGATAAGCCGGAATTCGGCTTATCACCACTATGGGCCACCCTGGTATTCTGGCTTAACTCCATATCCGCGAGGGTACCTGTTCGGCATAACCCCAACAGTGGCGCACCACAGCAAACACAAAACAGCAGCAAAAACAGGGGGGCCAGAGATTCCGGGTCACAGGGCCGGAGATTCCGGTAGGGCGGAGATTCCGGGCCCTCTCCGGGGTAGATCAAAACAGGGAAAACCAGAACTGCCATAACTTTTGCAAATGAAGTCCGAATCGAGTGAATCCAATTTTGTTGGAAAGAGGACGACAA
Source organism: Puccinellia tenuiflora (assembly GCA_012064385.1). Classification (NCBI taxonomy): domain Eukaryota; kingdom Viridiplantae; phylum Streptophyta; class Magnoliopsida; order Poales; family Poaceae; genus Puccinellia; species Puccinellia tenuiflora. The sequence goes on along the minus strand of QRDG01001673.1, from coordinate 34,839 downwards.
GAGCTTACCCTACAAAAACAAGCAAAGGAGATTGTGCGGATGGATGGAATGGTGAGACCTTTCCAAGCGGATGAACCGGCAAAATCTCCAACACCGAAAACGCACAAGCTTTTCATCAAGACTCCGTTTTCTATGATCTTGGGCTTGTTTCGAAGATAATCACAAGCCCTACAAGATCATGCATATACACATCATAGTCTATCACGTGAGGAGGAAATCATAAGGAGAGAGTTTTACCTCTCGTAGAAGAGACGGACCGGTAAAACCTCCGATATCAAAAATGCAAGAAGATATTCATGAGATCCGTTTTTTATGAACTAGAGCTTGGTATGGAGATGAACACAAGCTCTGAATTCTCACATGGATAAAAGCCAAATAAGAACCAATAAAGATGATTGCATGGATGCAAAGGTTTGAGCTCTCCACGAACGATACGATCACGATACTCGGTCGAGAGCCCCTCTTGATAGTACGGCTATCTATCCTATAATCCGGTCTCTCACTAAACAACATGAGACCGGTAAAATAAAAGCCCTACCAAGATCATACCTTTGCCTTGCGCATTAATCCACTTGAGGTCGATGGAGACGATCTTCATCTCCTCAAGGTGAACCATCTTCTTGATTGCGCTTCGCTTGGTGGAGAAACATCTTCTTGATTGCGCTTCGCTTGGTGGAGAAACACATGACGCTCCCCCATACACCAAGATGGGGAGAGCAATCTTTGGCATGTCTTCACTTGAACTTGAGAGTTGATCATCCCGCACGAAGCCTTGATCAACCTAGCACTTTTCTTCCCTTGAGCTTGACTCCAACACATGGAGATCAAGCAAAGCACCTTGACTCCAACACATGGAGACAAGCTTGGCCTTGATCAACAAATGATCTTCTACCTTGACCTTGACTCCAACCAATGGAGACAAGCAAGCTTGGCCTTGATCAACAAATGATCTTGAAACAAGCTAAAGGACAACCTACACATAGAGCTCAAAGCAAATATTAGTCCATAGAGATTGTCATTAATTACGAAAACCATGCATGGGATCAACCATGCACTTTCAAACACGACACTGACAGCAACAGCTGACCACGAAGGAGGCACGCACGGTCAGGAGACGTCGGGTCGAAGGTGGTCGAGCTCGAGGTGAGTGCAGGCCAGCGGCAGGGAAGGTGAGGAGGAGGGAGAGGGGAGAGAGAGGTGGTCACATATTTCAACAAAATCATGAAGATGCATAGAGGCATCCTCCATAGCACTACCGCCAAATTGTTCCCTAGTTATCAAGTTCAACAAACTAGGACTTACTTCATAACTATCAGCTGTTGTCTCAGGTGTGGCAATGGGCCTAGCAATAAATTGATCATTTGGAGTGTTTGTGTAGTCACACAACTTAGTTCTATCACCCATTTTTGCAAATTTTTCATGTGTTTTTAATTTTTTATGCAAAACTGAAAGTAAAATGACACTAAACAAGGCAAACTGAAAGAACAAATGCAACACAAAATGCAAAACTGAAAATAAAATATGCAAACCAAAATATAAATATGATATGCAAGACAAAAACAAAACAAAATAATACGATTTGAAGGTAAAGATGGATAAGATGATGCTCACTTAGGTGCAACCTCCCCAAGCTTAGGTGTTAGGACAAGTTGGTGATGAAGTTGACTTTGTTGTGAGATACTCCTTGGACAAATCTTTACAGCAATGATTCCCCGGCAACGGCGCCAGAAAATTGTCTTGATGGCCTTTAACTCAGCAACAGCACCAGAGAATGTCTTGATGGCACAGGCGCCAGAAAACGTCCTTGATGGTGTAGTTACCTGCGTCAAAAGAATATGGTTAGGTTGAGACTCCAAGTGCAGAGTGTATAGTATAGGAAAGACAGTTTCCCCACGAGGGGTGACTCGAGGGTTTAATATCGAACTCTCGGGGAATCAGTATTGAAAGATTTATCTTCTTATCCTTCTCTTGAAAACCTACAAAACAAAGTAAATTGTTTTGTGCCCTCAACCTCACCAAGTGGTTGTCATGCACAAGGTGTGAGAATGATATCAAAATAAAACAAATGCAAAACAATAAATAAAGATGCAATGATAGGAAATAAATATGCAAGGATGGTGGAAACAATGATGGATGATATTTTTGGGTTTTATATTGTGAATGCAAGATATAAAAGTATTTTTGTGTTTTCGGATTTTTAAATGGCAGAAAATGGAAAATGCTTATAATTTGTTGGAAAGGTGTTTCTTATGATTAAAAATGGACCGGGGTTCATGGTTTCACAAATGCACTCTCTCTTTAATAAAGTGGTAGACAATGAAACACTAGAATTGACATATGAGATTGCAACAAAAAGGTTTCATGACAAGTTACTAATTATATGGGCATCACGTCCTAACATAGAGATCTTTTGTTTATTAATCTCTCTTATACTCCACCAAGATGTGAATTAAATCTTAGCACCTCAGTAATTATGATAAATCAGAGTATAGCTTTAAGTCTTATGACATGAAGTTAAAATAAAAACATGCTAGATCTCGTCATGGAGAAGTGGCAATGGTCAAACGCACACATCCGGTAGCATGGTATTTTTCTTTATCCCTAGTGAGGCAACAAAGTAAGGTAAAAATACCCAAGTGGATCGCAGAACTTCTCTCACTTTCACCACACTAGCCACCCCCTCATTACTCCAACTAATGCACACGTTCCCCCACACACGCTCTCATAAACATGCTTGATCAAAACAAGTAGACAAGAACGGGGTACATAATATGCATCTACTTTCATAACTGAAACAAAACAATTGCAATCTCAAACATATATTAACTCATAAAGAGATCAAACACAAAGGAATTACATAGATAACCGTAATCATGTTCGGCAGCTCATACGGTGCTAATTAGTGAAGCTCAAAGATAGGAGAGATACATAAGTTACTTCCACAAACCCATAGTCCAGGGGTGGACTACTCCCTCTTCATCATGGAGATGGTGGAGATGTCGTTGGGGGAGATGGAGACCACGCCGGCACCGCCCCGCCGGAGTTTTCCCCCTCCAATCTGCAACTCCAGGTCTCTGTTTCGGTGTTTCCGTTTTTCGGCGGCGCTCCCCTCTGGAAAACGTCGGGGGACTATTTTTATAGTCGTTTTTAGGTCAAAAGGAAGCTTCGGGAAGAAAGATCGACGGAAACAGAGCCACGAGGGCCAAGTTGGTAGGCCCCATGCGGCCAAGGAATCTAGCCGTGTGGGCCCCCTCTTTTGGCCTTCGGGCTTCCACTTTTTCGCTTCCTTCCCTCCTACGCTTTGTTCCTTCAAAAATCTGATGCTCGTAAATTTTCAGGTCATTTGGACGTCGTTTGGGTCCCTGAAACATCAAAATATAGAAAATAGGGTTTTCTGCCAGTGCAGGGTTAATTCCAGAAAAATAGGAAAACTGTGAAATCTTCCAAAAATCATTATAAAACAATGATATAACCCTTATATGATGCAAATATGATTGAAATATGAGTATTGTAATGCAAAGTTCATGTATGCATTTTACATGCATCAACATCCCCAAGCTTAACCTATACTCGTCCTCGAGTATGAAGGTGATAAAACTAACATGGACTTTGCATTTAAATGCTAACAATGGATATCAAAGACGATTAATATTGCTACATATAGTCAAATGATTCATTCTTCAAAGGAGTAGCAATATGCAAGATAGATTATAAAGTGATATAAATTACTCAATGCAAGGATGTTCAATGATAATTCACAAAGTGTAACATAGAAGAAAGTACTATGGACCAAATGTATGCATAATGAAAAGTAAAAGCATCCTATAATGGTCATAGAGTACTCTTATAAAACTGAATACAAAAGTGGACACTTTGGAAAGATATATATATATATATATGAGTAGAGGTAAAACATGAACAAGTTTCATCTAACTTCCAAATACTTCTACTTAAGTTAATGTTTGCAATGTGGTATTGTTGTCAAGCTCTCATTACCCCTTATCATAACATCTTGAATGGTTAAAGTTTAAAGTGAAAGCAAATATGAGTAGTGTGCTTGACAAAGAAATGGTTGAAAGTCTCATGCCCCGTGAATACGAGTACCTACACCATGGTGTTACTCAACTTGGGATACAAAGCAAGTTCAAGTAAAAGTCATTGTATAATAGCGTCATCAAGAGGGTCAACTGGGGTACCTCTTGTCCCAGGACATGGAACAAGCCCAGGTCAAAATGACAAGACAAACAAACATAATGAACAATCTCAACACCCTTTTTATTTACTATTGATATAGCTTTTTATTATGAGGTGCATCACTGAAGGTTCACAATAGCATGTAAGTAAATTTCCACCATGATAACATGGCTTAGATTAGCGGCCCAGGTGTCTCTCTAGCCATTTATACAACTACTTAAACTTACTTAGTTTCCACATTTATTTGGCACTATGATAGGCATCCATAAACAAAAGTACATGATATCAACTTGTAGCACCCTCACCTTGAAAAGTAAGAATACCTCGTGAATTGCTAGGCCCTGGATCGAGTATGGCTAGCATTCACCAACAGGATGTAATATCATGCATAAATGTTAAACGTTATTACATCGCAAGTACGAATGATCCAGAAATAAAGTACTTTATTACAACTTTGCATAGCTGAAGCTAGCTTAAAATAAAATATAGTTCCACAAATATTATTCAGAGTTCAAGCAGCATAATAAAGTAGCACTGAGCTCCATCATCTCCATGTGCCACTGGCGAACATGTTGGTTGTAAGCTCGAAAGTAAACAAACGTCCTCATTCCTCATCTGAACAACCTGCAACATTAACGTTGCAGCCCAGAGAATTTGGGTCAATACCTTGTGACAGGCTGGCAAGTGTCATACTATGGTGGATATTAAATGGCAAAGAACTATCACTACATGCTTATTTGGCTTGTGGAGTTCAAGGCTCTTGCGCAAAGCAAATTTTATCCTAATACTTTCAAAGATCATTTCTTTTAAAACCAACTATTTATGAGATAAACATGGCATGAAAACCAATATCTCTTCTACCCTTGTTCACCCATCAAATTTTATTATGAAATTGGAATGAATGAGATTCTTCTGTCGACCACCTTGCTTAGTTACTCAAATTGTCCGTAACCGTGGACACGGCTAAGATCTTAGTTTTATTTTACTCTCGAGAGTTTGTGGCACTTTCCCCACTAGACTCGATCAACCCATTCTATCCTTAACCCTCATTTAGTGAAAAGGAAAGGAGAAGACCAAGACGAGACCTTTCTGAAGCACTTTCCCAACCACTACTGGCTTGACCCGTTCCAACCTACAACCCCTACATCTGCTTGTCAAACCTGGCTGGTTCCATGCTACTTACTTAGTCAAGACAGAGCCCATATGACTAGTGGCTGCACTGGAAGTAAACTAGACATGGAGTGACTTAAAATCTCTAATACCCTGGGTGGCTAGCACAAGTGCACATACTCAGGTTCACACCATAGACATGGGCCTGAGCAGCCACTCAACTATAACCCACCAATACAACTCCAAATTCCACCCAGGCTAACCTATCAGGTTTGCATAGCATATAGATTCAATAAAAACAGCCTATCATGCATGCTACTTGAAAATAATCTATAATGCAATATAAAAATAGTAATAGGTCATTCATGAATTGTGTATGCACTTGCCTTGGTAGTTGTTCAGGTTGTTGCAACACTCACAGCACTCCTGGCACTCTTCACAATCTAAACAAGCAAATTGCAACAATTCAATACACAAGCAAAAAGGCAATACAATAAAATATGCATGCATGATGAAAATGCAACACACACAAGTCAAAATTAACAAGTAATAAGGTAGTTATTCTCTGTTAATTACTATATGCATGATGCTCATGATTCATAATTTTAGTGGCTTTAATAATTTAAAAACAATTACTATAGTCAAAATGCCACTATTTGAGTTTTTACAAAACATTATCAATGCATGATGCACAAGTGCAGAGTAAAATATCTACTGGACAGAGCACACTAAAAGACACACTTTTGCAGAAGAAAACAATTTATAGATTTAAAGTTATGCCAAAATTACTCAAATCTCTCATTTGAAATTTGAATAATTTTAAATTTGGCAAAACAGAAAACTAATGGTTCTAAAATATTCTACAGGTCATAAGGTTTTCAAAAATATAAAGTTCATTAAATTTGGCCGAGCCATTAAAAAGATATGATGGTTCTAAGGTTCAGGGGTTTTTCTGCAAAACTGCCAAATTAAATCAATTCGGCCGAATTACAGAAAATGGGGCTGACGTGGACGCTGACTAGGCGCTAACACGGCGTGCTCTGATTAGCCCGTACCGATTCGGTAAAAGAAATAAAAGACAGCCGTTGGATTTAGATCCAACGGCCCAGATCTAAACGGAAGTGGCCGGCCGGAGCTAGGGTTTCGGCGTGTGGCGGCGTGCGGCGGCGACGCGTCGGCATAGGCGTTCTCGGCGATCTAGGGCATTCCAGGACGCGCGGATCTCACCTCGGTGATCAGCGTGACGAGGCGGACACGATGGCGAGGCGGCGTGCTCCGGGGTCGTCTCCTCCTCCGGTGATTGCTCGCCGGAGTTGCTACAGGCGGCGGTGGGCTTCGGGTGAGCACGGTCGTGTCGATCTGGCGACAGAAAAATTAGGCGGTGTTGTCCAGGAGATGCGCAATGACGGAACAAAGCGAATAGGGGGAAGAAGAGGTGCTGGGGTCGTCGGAGCAGTGGCCGGAGTTGGGCTCTTACCGGCGGCAATGGCGGCACGGCGGGGTCGCGCTCGAGCAGCCTGGCGGCGTATCGGCTAGGGTTTTTGGGGCGAATTGGAGAGGGGTGGCCGGGGTTTATATGGACGCGGAGTTTTGGAACAAAAACCACGGATTTCGCTCGGATTTGATCGCCGAACGGAATCGTATCACGGCCGGTTTCTTGCGCCAGGAGCTGAAGGGCGATGACGTCACTGCTTGCGTCATCGTGGGGCCCACCTGTCGGAGAGAGGAAGAGAAAAACAGAGGGAAGAGAGGGGCCGGGTGCGGGATGGTGCTGGGCTGGCTCGGGCTGGCTTGCTGGGCTGGCTCGGGCTGGCTCGGCCGTTTTCCTTTTTTTTTAAACAAAACTTTTATTCTTTTTCATTTCTTTGTTTTCCAAACAGAAAATAAAACCAGTCCAAAACTTTTTGGAAATTTTTTTGTAAAAAAAATACTTTTTAAAGAGCTTACCAAAAATAGAATAATATGGCACTTGTCTTGCCAACAAAGTAAAATAAAATCAAAATATTTGAAAATATGGTTAAGGTTACTTAGCACCTTTTATTCCATTATTTTGAATAAATAAAACCAAAACATTTGAAATATTGACTAGGGTTGCTTTGCACCCTCTATGTCAATTAATAAAATATATTCTTAATTTTGAAATCTTTTACTATTTCCAGCAAATTAAATGCAACAAACACATGATGCTGATGAATGCCATGCATGATTTTGAGTTTTGAAACTTAAACAACAAAAAGTTTTTGATCCCTCTGAATTTTCAAAAATTTGAAAATCTTAGGATGTTACACAACTAAATAATTATGAGCATGTTGAAAGCTTGCCATGTGACAACACATTTGGGCTAACTACCAACCAAGACTCTTGTCAATCTCACAACTTCATAATTTTAATCACAACGGTTCATGTTTATTAAATGCAATAGTAAGGTGTGAGAGCTATTTAACCAACTTTTCCCATAACAATCAATAATGTAAGCATTTAAATTCAGAGGCATAGATAACACAAAGTAACATGATAAACATACTCGTAATAGCATAAAGTTAATAGGTAGATATGGTGGACTCACTGGAAAAACTTTGGTTGAAGGTGTTGGAAAACAAGTTTTTACTTGTTGGAATTTTTGGGCTAGCAAAAGGGAGAATGTTGACCGTCTAAATGCATGCACAAGTGTCCATAGAACTAACCAATCCATGTTAAACAAAGTAAAGTAACATTCAGCATCAGAACATGAATAAGAGATAGCTCTTGATAAAACACTTGCAAATTAACACTCATAAAAAGCACATGAATTATGCAACTATATGTATCTTTTTAAATCAACTCAAACATCCCTTTCCCAATCTTATTATAGCATCCAACTTAATTCAACCCAAACTTCCAGTAGCTCTCTCATATATAAATGATAGTGGTGGTCTCAAAATTAAAAGTAAACTAAAATAACAAGCAAACAAAAGATGCTCCAAGTTTATGCGATAAAGTGCATTGATCAAAAAACAGAAGTTAGACGTGTGCAAACCGAGAGTGTGTTGGTCCAGTGGGGTTGTCTTCACATCCCCAAGATTATGGTCTTCACCATCCTTGGATAGCTCTTGGTGCATCTCCTCTAATCCTTGTGAAAAAACTTCAAAACATAGTTTCTCCCATTTCTTTTCTGTGGGGTGACATTAGTAGTGATAGACAAATAAATTCATATTAATGTCCAGAGAGTGTATAATGTTGCAAATAGGGTTTTCTGCCAGTGCAGGGTTAATTCCATAAAAATAGGAAAACTGCGAAATCTTGCAAAAATCATTATAAAACAATGATATAACCCTTATATGATGCAAATATGATTGAAATATGAGTATTGTAATGCAAAGTTCATGTATGCATTTTACATGCATCACCGGTGGAGAGGGAGAAGAGGAGGGGGGAGAGGGAAGGGCGGTCGGGAGGCTGGAGGGAGGCGAGGTCGCGGGGCTGGCCGGGGAAGGAGGTGCCTGCGGGGAGAGAGCTCGGGTTGGGGAGAGAAGGGTGCGACGGGGGAGAGAGCTCTGGTTGGGGAGAGAAGGGTGCGACGGGGGAGAGAGAATAAGAGAGAGAGGAAGGGGATAGATTCCAGGGACCAGATTGCAAAAGAAAAGGACCTGATTGAGAGGTGGAAGGGCACGGTTGCAAAAAGAGAAAAGAGGGAGAGGGTGGCTGCAAGATGCAGGGGGTGGGAAAGGAAAAGAGTCGGGGGAAACCCTTGGGTTTGAAGGTTAGGTGGGCTTTGGGCCGGTTTGGGCACACTCGAACTTTTATTTTCTTTTTGCAAAATAAATTTGGCAATTAATTTTAGAAAACGGAGACGACTGTCTCGGTAAAACTTTTGCGACAATTTTTGTAAAATAAAATAGGTTTTAATAAAAATAATTTTTGTTGCCAAATATGCGATGCGCATGATGCGGATGTCATGATGATGCAAAAGGAAAAACAAACAAAATCTAATTTGGGGTAAACCCCGGGATGTTACACCTTCATTCCATGAAGCTTCATCATTTTGTCACTTGTTCCTCCACCATCGATAACATATTTTATGAATTGTTGTTTGCTTCTAACTCTGACCGACTAGTTCGTCTCCCAGCACCTCTTTTGTTTAACCATGATGCCAGGGGAGGATGGGCATTTGAGGAAAAGGAGCTGGATGCCTATTTGGAGTCCCAAAAGGGGCACGAGGAGCACACAACGGAGCATGAGTTTGCACCAAATGGAGGGGAATACACCCCCAAATTATATTGGGGGAGGCTCCTCGCACTACTACCAGGACGCATGGACTTCCTCGTCGCAGCCACCAGAGCCAACCTACCCCACCTACGATGCACCAGGGTGGAACCCATTGGGCAGCCACTACTGAGGTACAAGTCTGTCCTGCACTGGGTCTTGACTAAACTGGGTTCTGGCTGAACTGGGTCAACTCCTGCCGTGTCGTCATCCCAGGTCCTCTCCGAGTCGTCCATTTCCTTCCGAGTGAGCTTGAACCTGTGACCCGGTTTTTGACTAAACCGGGTTAACTCCCGCCGGGTTGACTTCTGCCAGGTCTCCATTTTCTTGAGTGAACTTGAACCCGGGACCTGCCAAAAACGGGTGCTAACAATCACAAATCACATATTTGGCCACACCACGTCACAAACCTTGCAAAAATAAGTTAGACGTCCTCTACTTTGTTTATGCAATTTTTACGTGGCTTGGGTCAACGAGATAGAACCGTTCTAATCTACGTAGTTTGTTAAAGGCCTTCCGTTGAAAATTGCATCTCCCTATAGCAAGACAAATAGACACCCGCCAGCCACTTATGCAATACAAGTTGCATGTCAGTCGTGGAACCGGTCTCTCGTACGCGGACGATTAAGGTTGGTCCGGGCCGCTTCAATCTCACCATACAGTCAAGATGCAAAGTGCACATGAGAAGGTAGCAACATAAAATATCAACGCCCACAACTCCTTGTGTTTTAATCGCACCAACATCTACGAATAGATCTAGGCTCTGATACCACTGATGGGGTCGTTGCATAGAAAACAAATTTTTTCCTACGTAACAAGCGGAAGAAACCCCATGATCCAGATCTACTAGATGAAGATAGCGGAGGTGAGGTCCAATCTCTTACCCTTGAAGAATGATCAAACGCGTTTTGTCGGTGCTTGGGTTGGCTAGTCGATCCCCGCAACTAGACTCGTCTAGTCGCGAGGAGATGTATTATCCTCGAGATCTAATCTGTCGAAGTGCCACAACAGGCAGCACCTCCGCGGTATCCACACGTTCAGCTCGATGAAGACGTCAACTCCTTGATCCGGCAAGCGAGGTAGACATGGCCTCGATGATCTCAGCAACACGACGGTGTGGTGGTGATGATGTAGATCTCCATGAGTAGGGCTTCGCCAAGCCAAGCAAGAGGAGAGGGAGAGGAGGAGGCGCAACAGCCCTAGGGCATAGGGGTGGTGCGGCTAGGGTGGAGGTGGAGGTGGTGGCGGCAGCCCTCCGGGGAGAGGTGGCGCCCTAGGGTTAGGGTTTAGGAGGAGGGTGCGGCTAGGATGCTTGGGGTGGCCTCCTTAGGTGTGCCGCACCCCCTCCCCTCACCTCCTTATATAGGTGGCGGCTAGTGTTGGAGGGGCCGGCCAACTTGGCCCCCAAGTCGAGTCCCAAGTGGACTCGGGCTTGGGCCCCCTTCCAACTAGGGTGACCGGCCACCTAGTCCAACTAGGACTCGGCCTCCCCCCTTTTCTTTGCCTTGGCCGGTTTGGCCAATATGGGCCATTGTGTGGTGCGGCTGGCCCAAGTGGCTAGCTGCACCCCTTTGGTCCATGTGGGCCCCAGACATTAGGTGGGTCCCACTTCTAGACTCCTCTAGAACTTTCTAGGACCTTCCGGTACCCTATGAAAATATTCCGGAACCTTTCCGATACCTCCGGAAACACTTTCCTTATATGAATCTTATTCTCCAGACTCCTCCAGAACTCCTCGTGACGTCCGGGATCCTATCCGAGACTCCGAATCACCATTCGTTCATCCCATCATTTAATTCATCGCTAACCCTAGCTGCATCGGAGCGTTAAGTGTGTGACCCTACGGGTTCGAGAATGTATAGACATGATCATATCAATAATTAATAGCGGGACTGGGATGCCCATATTAATTCCTATACACTCAACGAAACTCTTTATCGATTGAACCACGATGCCGTAGATTCAATTAATCTCATATACGATTCCCTTTGTCTCACGATATTTTACTTGCCCGAGATTTAATCGTCGACATCCCCATGTCTAGTTTAATCTCGTTACCGGCAAGTTCTCTTTACTCGTCCATAATATAGGATCTCCGTGATTACCACTTAATCAAATGTCTGCGGACTTTATGATGCTATATTACCAAGAAGGCCTGGAGATATCTTCTCCGTCACATGGAGGGACAAGTCCCACTCTTGATTCATGTCACCCAACAACCTACCATCGGAGATACCTGAAAGCCACCTTTATAATCACCCAGTTACGAAGTGACGTTTGATGTCCACAAGGCATTCCTCTGATAAACGGGAGTGACATAATCTCATGGTCTAAGTAAACTATACTTGGCATACATTAAAAGTGTTGGCAATGAAACTTTGTGATGATCAATAGCAACTCTTTATCATCTGGGTCTTGTCCATTATATCATTCTCCCAATGAGATGACTCCGTTTTCAAGTGACTATAACAAGTCCATGATTAGGAAACTCTAATCATCTCTTGACTAACGAACTAGTCCGGAAGAGGCTTACTAGGGACACCTGGTTGTTTATATTCCACACATGTATTATGTTTCCGTTTAATACAATTATAGCATGAATAATAAACTATTATCATAAACATGAATATGCTAATAAACCATTTTATTATTGCCTCTAGGGCATATTCCGAACACGTAGAGGGAAGTAGGGATTAGTCATGTGCTGGAGCTTTTTATTTTTTGTATGAAACAGAAGTGAAACAATTTTGAGATATGCATTCTTTCGTCAACGATTCCACAGTAAAGAAACTAGCTAGTCCCTTGTTTCAAGCAAGGCTTTTAGACTTTTGAGAGCGGCTGGTTTTAGAGGAACGAGTACATTCCTCTTTCTCTTTTGTTTCACCACTAACCAATGTTTCAACTGATTTCTCAGGCTTCATTGTGCGGAGGAGAATGGTGAGTTATATTTATATTTTGGTTAAGCCACTCTCGGGTTGATTCAAGTGAGGACATAAACCATCAACACCGGGTGAAAAGGGGGTAAATGACCTTGCTTGTCACGGGTTATATATCTAGCTTCCTACTACTTCCTCATGAGCTAAAAACAGAGACACAAAAAGGGCATTTTGAATATTTTAAAGGTAGCACATGACAAATTTATTTGGAATAGCAAGAAAATACCACATATAGGAATTTATGGTGGACGCTTTGGAAAGACTGGTTTCAGGGATTTTGGATGCACGAGCAGTATTCCTGCTCAGCACAAGTGAAGGCTAGCAAAAGACTGGAAAGCAACAACTAGGTAGCAATACTTGTCATAATCATGCTTTTCAACAAAACAATATTAAACAAGGCATAAAAGTGATATCAATACTTTGGGGCAAAAGTTCAACGAGGCAAAAGACTTTCTTTTAGTCAATCATGCGTAAACATGTGCCAAGTCAATCCAACATGAATTATTTAGTGGAGGATACCACAGTAACATACTAAATTATGAATGAAGCAATACATGTTAATTTCTGCATGGCAAATTATTCACTCCTAGATGATGAAACTAATCATAGGAAAATATGAACTACCAAGTGCACATTACCAGTACAACTAATTATCAGGACGAGCCAAAGCATGATCATCCAAACAAGTATATGTACAAAAGAGAAAACAAATAGAGTTCATACCAGCTCATTTACCACGTCCACTTCACCAAATATCATCATTATTGCTTTTTCACTTGCATGACCGAATGATATGAAAATAAAGATCGAGTCAAAACAACGCTGCGAGAACTGGTCGAAGCCTGCATCCACTGTACAAAACAGAAGAGAAAAGGGAAAATATTTTTGGCTTTTCGAATTTTAAGAACAATGGGAAGCAAACAAATAACTAAAGGAAATCTTTTTGGATTTTCAATTAAGCAGGAAAAAACAGAAAGAAGAAACCGAAAAAAGGAAAAAGGGAGAGAAAACAAAAACAAACTGAAAACGAAAAGGAGAAGAAAAGAGGAACTGTTTTGGGGTTTTTTTGGAACTTCAAAAGATAAAAAACTATAGCAAGAAATAAATCAAGAAGACGCAATATGGATTTACAAATCAAGAACATATAAACCGACTAAGATATGTAAATGAGTGAAGTGCCGGTGAGAATACATACTCCCCCAAGAACATGCCTGACATGATTCCACTGTTATAATTATTTTTTTGGTAGTTTTAAAAAGATTTCTTAATCAGAGACTCAAACTGGAGTATTTCTGATATAGTTTAATTTCTATAAACCCTTTTAAATTGTTTTCTTTTAGAAAACTTCTTAAAATACTTGCCTCTGTCCAGAGAGATCAAGACCAATCCCAACAACCTGGAAACAACCCTTCAACCTATTCAAATTTGGAATATCCAAATTTGATTTCAGACCAATCCCTGACCCAAATGGCAAACCCCAAACCTAATGCATTGATTCTTTTTGCATATGGGATCATGTATTGAAGCTTGGACCACCAACTTAGATATGTTTGTTTCTATCCATGTTTGTTGTTATGTTTGTTTCCTTGGATTGTTGTATTGTTGCTTATTGCCATATGTTTGTATTGTATAGATTGAACGGAGAGCTATGAGCTACGTTGAAAAAGAGTGTGTGAGCAACGACAAGTTCCAAAAGGCAAGTGCATACACCCTTTCATGAAAGACCTACTATTTTATTATATATGCATTGTAGACTATTTCAGTAGTATACATGATAGGTGTACTACTATTTTGCTATGCAGACCTGTTTAGTATATCACCCTTTATTCCTGTTGATTTAGGAACCCATTCACTTGGTAGAAGTTAGAACTGCAATGCTGAAATGTTTTATTGTAGTATGGAAGGATAAAAACTCTACTAAGTTAATGAACTACCTGGGTGGCAATTGGTTTTGCTCTATTGGTGGTCAAAGTTGAGTGGCTGCTCAGGGCCATTTCCATGGTTTTAACTGAGTACGTGCACTTGTGAACGGCCACCCAGGAACAAAGAGAATTAAGTCACTCCAAGTTTAGATTGCTTCCAGTGCAGCCACTTGGTATTATGGCTCTGCCTTGACTAAGTAAGTTCTAGGAACCTGATTCCGACAGTTCTCAGCGGATAAATGTCTTGTATGGGTCTGTCTGACGAACAGGGGACTGGTTCCCAAAGGTCTCGTCTTCATCTTCACCTTTCCTTTTCACTTCAAGAAGGTCAAGGTCAGAATGGGTTGATGAAGTCTCGTGGTGAAAGTGCACAACCTCTCGAGAGTGTAAAACTATGATCATAGCCGTGTCCCCGGTTACGGACAATTTTGAGCAGCTGGACAAGGATGTCAATGGAAAATCTCCTCATTCCAATTTCATAAATAAAATTTGATGGGTGAACAAGAGTAGAAGAGACACTGGTTTTCATGCCGGTTCGTCTCATAGAAAGTTGGGAAATGAAAAAGCTTTATGAAAAGTAGGACAAAATTGGCTTTACGCAATAGCCTTCAACTCCACCAGCCAGATATGCATATAGATTTAGACTTGCCATTTCATATTCCACCAAAGTATCACTTGCCGGCCTGTCACAAGGTATTGACCCAAATTCCCTGGGCTGCAACATTAATGTTGCAGGTTTTTACAATGACGCGTGAGGACGTCTACCTTTCGAGCTTGCAACCAACATGTATGCCAGTGGCACATGAAGATGATGAAGCTCTCTGTGCTACTTATGTTTCCGCTGCCAAACTTTGCATTGAAGCTAGCCTTTGGCTATGTAATTTGTAAAGAATATTTTATTTATGGATCTCGCGATGTAATAATTATTTGACATTGATGCATGGTATTACATCTATTTGTGAATTGCTATCCATACTCAATCCAGGGAATAGCATATTTCACGATGTGTTCTTGCTTTTCTAAGCAAGGGCGCTACAGATGGTATCAGAGCGTAATGTTGCCTGTAGGCTCGAAAACCTTAGGTTTGGATTAGAAATAAGAATGACCATAGGAACAAAAGTTATTTTCTTCTTGTCCAAATCTTTCCTAATATCTTCTTGTAACATTCTCAACTAATTGCTTTCTAAGTTATCTTATCTTATTTATAGATGACCATAACTCAGAAATGTTTCCGAAGACGTTGAAGATCAACATGAAAATTATGAGAAGCCATCAAGCGCCTTGATCGAAGACTTCAATTTAGACTTCACAACACCAGAAGTACCTCGACGAACTCAAAGAAATAGAAGAGAATGTTGAAGCACTAAAGGAAGAGATAGACTAGACCACCATTTTATTAGAATAACGTTATCGTAATATTGTATTGACTTACCAAATTGTGGTATGGCAGTACAATCGTGTTTATTTTGAAAAACCCTTGTTGTGTTTGTTTGTTATCCAAACTATATTTTCGAAAATTAAATAGGAATAGTTGTTTTATCTATATTGT
Organism: Puccinellia tenuiflora; assembly: GCA_012064385.1. Classification (NCBI taxonomy): domain Eukaryota; kingdom Viridiplantae; phylum Streptophyta; class Magnoliopsida; order Poales; family Poaceae; genus Puccinellia; species Puccinellia tenuiflora. Next base: position 18,886 of record QRDG01001673.1, on the reverse strand, counting down.
TTGTCGCTTGTTGCTTGCTAGATGTTTTGTTTGTAAGATGAATTGTCTTGATCTGCTTGTTTGGGTAGGAATATTTCTCTTAATATCTTTCTATCTCTACTCATCACTGCTAAACCAAACCAGATGTCGCACCCACATACCAACCATGATGAAAAAGATAGCCACCTCAAGGTGCCCTATGCAGTTCAGTTGCTGGTAGCAGCTCAGACTCAGATGACTCAAGTGATGAAAGAAAGTCAAGCCAACAATCCCAATAACGAGTTACCCACAGGAATGCAACAAATGTTAGATAACCAGACTCAATTAGTGCAGATGATGGCTCAGTATATGGCAAGAAACAACAACAACTTACCACAGATAGAAGATGGCCACAAAGAGTCCAAGGAGAATATTATGACAGGACCCAGAGCCTGCAAAATCTGTGGGGAGATTGGTCATTCATCCAAAGAGTGTCCCGATGAGTCGCCCGATTTGTATACAAACTATCTAGATGAAGGATATCCCATAACCGAGGTTACCTGCTTTTTGTGTGAAGGGACAAATCACATTCCGGCTCAATGCCAAATCTATCCCATGGTGCAAGAAGTCAGTCAACAAGTCAAAGCGGGAATGCAACAAATTCTCAAGAGGTCTGTGGTAGTACAAAAATGGAAGGAGGAACTCAAGCGAGATACTAGCCATATAACATGTTTCACATGTAGGAAAATGGGTCACTATTCATGGGATTGCTCAGAGAAGAAGGATGGTGATGGGATCAAGCTAAATCAGTATCAGAAGAGACTTGTTATTCATGACAAGATGGAGGAAGAAGCCAAAATCAGTACACATCCTAACTCATCTAAGGTCACCAACAAGTGTTGTTATTCTTGTGAAGAGGAAGGTCATCTCTCACGAGACTGTCCCATTAAGCGAACAAAAAGGTTCCCAACCGTTGAGGTGAATTATGATGAGGAAGATTACAAAGACCTGTTCTCTAGAGAAAGGCCAAAGAAGAAGAAGAAGGACCTTAGTCACATACAGTGTTATAAGTGTAAGAAGATGGGACATTATTCTAGCGACTGCCTCGAATGGAAGACTGAAGAAGAGAGTAAGCTAAATTCCCTCAAGAAGGGACTTGTGAACCATCACAGAACTAATGACGACCACCATCATCACGGTATAAACCATAGTGGTGGATTCAAAGCAAGCAATGGAGGAGTCAAAGGAAGTGTACAAAATGGTCACAACAATGGAAATGGCCAGCAGTGCCACAACCATGAGACTAACAGGGACATCAGTCAGGTGACATGCTACAAGTGCAAGGACAAGGGTCATTATGCGAATAAATGTTCGGTGGAAGGCAAAAACTATGTGAAATGTTTTAATTGCAAGAAAATGGGTCATTATGAAAGAGAATGCACAGAAGAGCCCCGAGATATGACAACAGTATTTTGCCATCGCTGCAGAGAGACAGGACACTTCACTGATGATTGCCCAAGTCGGAAGAAGCGTCGTGTCAATGCCTTGCTCGACTAATTTCCATTAGATTATGTATGAGGAAATAAGCACTATGATGAAAGAGTAGTGTAATGACGATGTAATAACCACAATTTGTGGGGATGAGTGAAACTTGTATCGAATTTCTTATGCCAAAACTTAGACAAAGCAATTACTATTGTTGTGAAGCCTACTCGTCATATCGGGATGAAGACAATGACACTGAAATGGACAAGCAAAGACGACATGGAATGCGTGTTTCCCCATGGAGAAGGATAGCAGAAGAAGTGTAGTGTGAGCTAACCTGTGTAGGAGTTTTCGTAACCCCATAGTTTGAAGGAGCGATAGTTTAGTTCAGGTTGTCTTACAGACTGGAAACATTCTGTTAGACATGTGAGATCGACCGAGTGTTAGAATACGAGATTCTCCAACCAAGTACAAGGTAATGATATGAGTGCGATGTGGAGTAGCTACCATGACGACTACTCATTTCATTCGCTTTGCTATGAGGAATGGTAAATCTGAGTGACATACCTATAAGAGAGACGACGTGGATAAGCCTGAACCAATGGAATATTATAACCCTATGTGAGGCAAAAGTTGCTGAAACGTAAGATTTTCGGTGAGGATAAACCCCAGCTCTCGTGAAGAAGAAGAGATCCTGCAATGAATGTTTTGACCTACCATGAGAGTTCCGTTAGAATAGACGCTGTTTGCACTGAGGGATGCCAACCTAGAGAAGAAATATTACCGAAGTCATCACATGGATGAGGATGTAATATGTCAATCCATATGAAAGAGAATGGTGATCCGAAGTTATCTAAAGAGACACCCACCTATTGGAGATGAAGCACTTCATGAGCATAAGAGATAGTTGACACCACTGAGACCTAAAGACTAATTTGTTGGACCCTAGCCGAAGGAAAGATTTCAAGACTGCCTACAAAAGTTTCTTTAAGGGTGGTAGCCCACCTTGTTGCCTAAAACCCGGATAACCGAACCCATCTTCTTTCTAGCCTCTCCGAATCTCGGGGATGAGATTCCTTTTAAGGGTGGTAGGTTTGTAACATCCCAAATTTTGGAATGTTGTAAAAATCACAAAAAATTAAAACTTTTATTAAAAAATAATAAATAAAGTCTCCAAAAATCAAGAAAATCTTCTATAGAAGATTGTTTTGACATCTTCAAAGTTATTTTTTTTAAATTAAATATTCCCTTATTTTACAATCTCAACTTTAAAGTCTTGGAAATAAAATATTTAAGTGGGGTTTTCAAATAGTATTTCCCCCTTTGGTTTATTGTTTTAAAACAAATAATATGGGGATATTATAAACCCTATTTCTTTTGTGGAAATAATTTAAATACTTTTCCAAGCTTTGTTTTATAAAAATGTTTTATCTTAAATTATTTTAATATGAAAATGAGTTATCATTTTGAATGATATTACTCATATTATCCTCTGGTTTTTAATTAAATATTTTGGGATATTTATAAACCCTGATTTAGAAAATTCCCAATTAGCCATATAAGGCATATTTGATCAAAAGGGTATTTTGGTAATTTTGTTTTGACCAAAAATAGTTCCTAAATGTCTATTTTGAATATTTGGAATTTTATAAATTTTTACAAATTTAATTGATTTGATTTGGAGGCCTAAATCAAAAGTTATAAAAGAAAACAGAAAAACAAATAAAAAGGAAATTTGATGACGTCATGATGACGTCATCGTCTTCAAAGCTCGTCCATGGCAGTTTCTGCCCGATCCTTTTTCCCCCTTGAATGCGGCCGAATGAAGCCACCACTCGCCTCCCCGAGCACACCCCTTGGAAGCCCTCTCACCCCTCTCCGTTTCCCCTCTGTTCCCCCTTCCAATCGTGCCGTAGAGCCGACGAATTTGCTCGCCGGAGCTCCGCCTCGGCCGTCGCTGTCTTCCTCCGATTCCGGCCAACTTTGTGAGCCCCCGCCGCCAAGACTTGGGCCATTCTCTTCCCCTTCTCCGTGCGCCTCACCCTGACCCTCTCCTCTATTTTTCTCGCAGCCAGTTCGAGTGGAGCATCCACGACAGGAGCTCGCCGGCGTCCGCTCTGGTTCGTCCGTGCACCGCCGCCGTTTCGAGAAGAGCAAGACGACGCCGACCACGCCATCCTCTCCCTCGTTTCACTGCGCCCCGTGGTCCACTTACCCGACCCCAAGGACCACGTGAACGTGGAGTTCATCCTCGACCCGAGCGCAGCACCACCGTGCCGTCCGCTCCGGCCACGCACCCCCGCCGCACCAGGACGCAATCGCCGACACCGACACCACCCTCGCCTTCGCCGCGTCGCACCGCACCTCGTCAACCCCTCTGCCATCTCCGGGGATCGCCGGAGCGACGAGTACATCCCCGCCCGAAGCCGCTCCGCCGCCGTCCCCGTCCGTCTCCGATGACCGCTCCACCGGTATAAAGACCCTAGCACCAGGACCATCGGATCTTAATCCAACGATCGGAAACAGATCGAGCCGAGCCGAGCCATGGCTCGAACTCAAGCCAAAGCCGAGCCGAGCCCAGCCCAAGCCCAACCAATCCTAGCCCGCCGCGTGGCCAGCCATTTTCTGGGATTTTCCCGAATAGATTTAAAATGGCCTTTTTGCAGAATAGACCCTATAGCTTCAAACCTTCATAACTTTTAAACCCTTTGGCCAAATTTAGCAAACTTTATCTTTTTGAAAAGCTCTGGACTTGTAGAATCTTTTGGCACTGTTAGTTTTTAGTGTAACAAATCCAAATTTATTCAAATTTCAAATGAGTCATTTGAGTAAATTTGGCATAGTTCTAAATCTATAAGTCCAAATTTTGCAAATAAAATATTTCTGGAAACCTTGGAACATGCCTGACATGATCCCACTGTTATAATTATTTTTTTTGGTAGTTTTAAAAAGATTTCTTAATCAGAGACTCAAACTGGAGTATTTCTGATATAGTTTAATTTCTATAAACCCTTTTAAATTGTTTTCTTTTAGAAAACTTCTTAAAATACTTGCCTCTGTCCAGAGAGATCAAGACCAATCCCAACAAACCTGGAAACAACCCTTCAACCTATTCAAATTTGGAATATTCAAATTTGATTTCAGACCAACCCCCCTGACCCAAATGGCAAACCCCAAACCTAATGCATTGATTCTTTTTGCATATGGGATCATGTATTGAAGCTTGGACCACCAACCTAGTTTTGTTTGTTTCTATCTATGTTTGTTGTTATGTTTGTTTCTTTGATTGTTGTATTGTTGCTTATTGTCAATTGTTTGTATTGTATAGATTGAACGGAGAGCTATGAGCTACGTTGAAAAGAGTGTGTGAGAAACGACAAGTTCCAAAAGGCAAGTGCATACACCATTTCATGAAAGACCTACTATTTTATTATATATGCATTGTAGACTATTTCAGTAGTATGCATGATAGGTGTAATACTATATTGCTATGCAGACCTGTTTAGTATATCACCCTTTATTCCTATTGATTTAGGAACCCATTCACTTGGTAGAAGTTAGAACTGCTATGCTGAAATGTTTTATTGTAGTACGAAAGGATAAAAACTCTACTAAGTTAATGAACTACCTGGGTGGCAATTGGTTTTGCTCTATTGGTGGTCAAAGTTGAGTGGCTGCTCAGGGCCATTTCCATGGTTTTAACTGAGTACGTGCACTTGTGAACGGCCACCCAGGAACAAAGAGATTTAAGTTACTCCAAGTTTAGATTGCTTCCAGTGCAGCCACTTGGTATTATGGCTCTGCCTTGACTAAGTAAGTTCTAGGAACCTGATTCCGACAGTTCTCAGCGGATGAATGTCTTGTATGGGTCTGTCTGACGAACAGGGGACTGGTTCCCAAAGGTCTCGTCTTCATCTTCACCTTTCCTTTTCACTTCAAGAAGGTCAAGGACAGAATGGGTTGATGGAGTCTCGTGGTGAAAGTGCACAACCTCTCGAGAGTGTAAAACTATGATCATAGCCGTGTCCCCGGTTACGGACAATTCTGAGCAGCTGGACAAGGATGTTGATGGAAAATCTCCTCATTCTAATTTCATAATAAAATTTGATGGGTGAACTCGGGTATATGAGACCTTGGATGCGTTCCATGGGTGTGTCTCATATTGAAAAGTGGAGAATATAATGTTTGTGAAAAGTAGGACAAAATTGGCTTTATGCAATAGCCCTCAACCCCACCAGCCAGATAAGCATGTAGTTTTAGTCTTGCCATTTTATAATCCACCATAGTATTCACTTGCCGGCCTGTCACAAGGTATTGACCCAAATTCCCTGGGCTGCAACGTTAATGTTGCAGGTTTTTACGATGACGCGTAAGGACGTCTACCTTTCGAGCTTGCAACCAACATGTATGCCAGTGGCACATGAAGATGATGAAGCTCTCTGTGCTACTTATGTTTCCGCTACCAAACTTTGCGTTCAAGCTAGCCTTTGGCTATGCAATTTGTAAAGAATATTTTATTTATGGATCTCACGATGTAATAATTATTTGACATTGATGCATGATATTACATCTATTTGTGAATTGCTATCCATACTCGATCCAGGGAATAGCATATTTCACGATGTGTCATTGCTTTTCTAAGCAAGGGCGCTACACACGTGATGTCCACACTCGCTAGAGTGGATTTCTTGGAGGATTTGCCGTCCTTCCTCTGGAGATACGCATCGTTGAAAGATGCCGGGCGTGCTTCGCTTGTAGAGCCGTCTGTCAATGACCGTGTACGCCTTTGCTCGTCGCTCAATCTGACGGCTTAAAACTTCATCGTCTTTTGGCAACTCTTTGTTCATCAAAAAATTGATGTATGGCGTAGTCCAATCCGGGGTCACCAAACAGACATGAACTGCTTCCGCTGATGAGGGGTAGTCTTCGTCGCCGCCTTTAATGGACGGCTTATACAGGTGATGGAGGAACACATCAGGAGGCACCTCCTCCTGTTTTGAGCCGATCCTGGCTAGCGCGTCAGCAGCGTCATTGTCGTCTTGAGAAATATGTCGGACTTCTAAGCCGGCAAAGCATCTGCTGAACGCGTCAATTGTTCGCCTGTATTCCGCCATTGTAGGGCTCTTCGTGTCCCAGGTTCCATCAAGTTTCTGGACCACAAGATCTGAGTCGCCGTAACAGAGAATTCGTTTTACTCCCAACTCCTTAACCATGTGTAAACCATGGAGGAGAGCCTCATACTCTGCCACGTTATTGGTAGCGTTGAAGTGAATCTGCAGGACATAGCTGAGCTTGTCGCCTTTAGGTGACTTTAACACTACGCCAGCCCCCGAGCCTTCTTTTATCTTGGAACCATCAAAGTGCATTATCCAGTACTGAGAATCTGGCAAAGGTGTGCTTTCCATTGCTTCTGTCCAGTCTGCGACAAAGTCGGCTAAGACTTGAGATTTAATGGCGGACCTCGGCTTGTACTGGATGTCAAAAGATGCTAACTCGATGCCCCATTTGGCGACTCGTCCCGTGGCGTCGGCGTTGTTGATGATATCCTTCAATGGAGCTTTGCTGACCACCATGATCATGTGATCGTGGAAGTAATGTCGCAACTTTCTGGCGGCAAAGAACACACCGTAAGCCAACTTCTGGTAGTGAGGGTAGCGTTGCTTCGACTCTGAAAAGACCTCGCTAATGAAATAGACGGGGCACTGATCCGGCCATTGCTTTCCTTCCTCCAAGCGCTCGACGATAATGACTGCACTTATTACCAGATTTGTTGCCGACATGTAGAGCAGGAGCGGTTCCCTCTCCTTTGGATCCGCTAGGATTGGAGCATGTGTCAATGTATACTTCAGCTGTGTTAAAGCCGCCTCCGCCTCTTCAGTCCAAACAAAATTGTCCGACTTCTTGAGTACTTGTATAGAGGTAGCTCTTTGTCACCAAGCCGGCTGATGAATCGGCTAATAGCCGCGGTGGAACCCGTAAGCCGTTGTACGTCTTTGAGACAAATCGGCCTCTTGATGTTCTGAATCGCCTTTATCTTTTCCGGGTTAACTTCAATTCCTCTTTGGGAAACAATGAAGCCCAAAAGCTTGCCTGCGGGAACTCCGAAGACGCATTTTGCCGGATTAAGCTTCATCTGCTACTCCCTTAGATTTGCAAAGGTTTTCGATAGATCGGCGATGAGATCACCTCGCTTCCTCGACATGACCGCAATGTCGTCTACATAGACGTGAACATTACGGCCGATCTACTTATCCAAACAACGCTGCATACACCTCTGATAAGTGGCGCCGACATTCTTTAAGCCGAAAGGCATTGTGACATAGCAGTAGTTGCCATAAGGCGTGGTGAAGGATGTCTTGATTTGATCTGACTCCTTCATCTTTATCTGATGGTAACCCGAATAAGCATCCAAAAAACATAGTAACTCGGAGCCGGCAGTTGAATCAATGACCTGATCGATACGCGGTAAGGCGAATGGATCTTTAGGACAGGCTTTATTTAAGCCAGTGAAGTCAATGCACATACGTAGCTCGGAGGTGTTCTTCTTTGGGACGAGGACATGATTTTCCAACCAATCAGTGTGGACGACTTCTCAGATGAACTTGGCAGCAGTGAGCCTTAAAATCTCTTTTCCTACCGCCTTGCGCTTCTCTGTTCCGAGCCGCCGGAGACCTTGTTTAACCGGCTTTGCATCTTTGTTGACTTTGAGGGAGTGCTCGGCAAGTTTTCTCGGGACACCTGGCATATCCGGAAGGCGACCAAGCAAAGATATCCCGATTCTCACAAAGAAACTTGATGAGCTCATCTTCCTATTTTTCGTCGAGGCCGGCACCAATGATGGCCTCCTTTGTCGGATCATCCTTTGTGAGCTTGACTTTCTTGGTGTCATCCTTTGGCTTGAAACTTGAGTCGACTTTGTACGACGGCTTCTCTGTTGCAGGCATCTCGTTAGGACCCATTGTTTTCTTGAGGTCTTCCAGCTCTTCTCTGGAAATTTCTTCTTCAGCATGGACGGCTTTAGCAGCCTCGCATTCCTTTGCTTTTTTGAAGTTCCCCTCAATCGTGATGATCCCGTTGGGCCCCGGCCTTTTAAGCTTGCTGTAGATGTAGCATGGCCTAGCCATGAATTTGGCAAAAGCCGGGCGTCCGAAGATTGCGTGATACGCGCTCTTGAAGGGGACCACTTCGAACGAGACATCCTCAGTTCGGAAATTGTCTGAGACGCCAAAGGTGACTTTCAAAGTTATGCTGCCCAACGAAGAAGCTTGACATCCCGGCACAATACGATGGAACTTTACAATGCTGTGGCTGAGCTATGACTCCGAGAGGTGCATCCTTCTCAATGTTGCAATGTAGAGGATATTGATGTTGCTTCCTCCGTCCATGAGCACCTTTGTCAACTTATATTTGTCGACAATTGGGCTAATGACTAGGGCATACGTGCGCATAGCTAGGACTCTGTTCGGGTGGTCGCTGCGATCCCAGGTGATGGGTTTGTCGGACCAATCCAAAAATTGTGGTACAACAGGCACCGTGGCATTAAGTTCATGCCAAGTCGCCTTTTCCTTGCGAGAAGAACCAGTCGCCAGGTTGACAATGAGGCTTTCAGTGTGCTTGGGGTACTTGGTGCCTTTTCCCTCTTTGGAGGTCACATCATCAGACTCTGAGGCAGCGTCCTCCTTCTCTTTGCCATTCTTACGAGACTTGCGCTTGTTCATTGACTTGCCAGCTTTGGGATCCTTGGTGATGTATCGATTGATGTGACATTGCTGGATCGTGTGGGAACTTGTCCCGTCGGGCCTCAAATGATGCACACATGGATAATTTTTGATGTCCTCGTACTTCACCGTTGCCTGTTGGGGAGGTCGGTTGTTTGCCGGCTTTTTGTCCTGCCACTTTTCGCGGCTTGGACCGCCTTTTCCAAAGGTGGCAGCAACTTCGTGCGAGGGGCCGGCTTGGTCTTCAACCTTTTTCTTCCCAGATTCGTGTCGACGGTGTTCGGCATCCTCTCTGTTGTCATCATCAGCGGCGGTATATTTGTTCGCACAAGCTAGCAAGCCGCCCAAAGTTTCCGACTCGTCACTGAAGATCATGAAGCGAAAAGTCGTGCGTTTCCTCAGAGATTGCTTGAAGGAGTGGATTGCCTGCGTTTCTGAGACGCCTTCGCAAGCGTTTTTAATTTCGCTCCAGCGTGAAATGAATTCTCAGCTTGACTCGTTCTTCTGTTGCACACACCTCTGCAAGTCAAAATACGTCTTAGGACGTTTGTAAGTACCCTGGAAGTGCTGGATAAACACGCGCTTCATGTCACTCCAGGTATGGACTGTCTTTTCCGACAAACCTTCAATCCACATGCGTGCCGTCCCGGTCAACATCAGGGGCAAAAAACGCACTGCAGTGTCGGCACTGCCTTCGTAGATGTCGTAGGCACTCACATAATCCGAGAGCCATGTCTCAGGATTGGCCGTGCCATTGTACTTCTCCACCATCTTTGTAACATTAGACAAAAGTCGGCGGTAGTACCTGTTCTCTGATTGCTCTGCGAAAACACTTGGGACCGAGGTATTGGGCATCTCTGGCCAACTTCCTCTCCTCAATTAGGCTTTGAACACCATTAACTGCAGGTGGCTTGTCATTTACTGACTTACTTCACCGTGGATCGTCCTCATGACGTCTCTGACTCAGCCGACTCGCGGGACGCGATGGGCTTGGAGACCTTTGGCATCGTTGAGGGGGTATGTATTTAGAAGGGTTATCTCCTTCCATACATGGTGGAGGTGGTGGTGGTGGTAGGAGATTTTCCTTTTTGCCTTCTTTCTAAGGCTGTTTCCCAGTGCCGATCTTGATGAGGTGGGACCGCCTTTTCATTACGAGGGTCCTCCTTATGCTCCCGGCTTCGATGTCTGTTGGCGGCTTCACGATGGCGAGAAGAACCTGTCCGGGACATGGCACCATTCTTGCGTGGCGGCTTGTCCTTAGGATCCTTGTCGTTGCCCTTGTTGTGGCTGCTTGAGCCGACTGGATCATTGTCTGGTTCCGAGGGCGCCGCAGCTAGCTTCTTCTGCGCCGTCGAATTGCACAAGCAGGAGTCGTTACACAGCTTTCCCGACTTGACCTGCGAGTCGTTTTGCTACTGCTGCGCCACCTCCAACAGATAAGCCAAATACTTGAGGTGGGCGTCTTGATCCAACGATTTGTCGAACATGACCTCCTGGGCTGCCTCCAAGTTCTTGGCTGGGGTGTTGAAATAACACAGCTTGGTTACTGGATCACGCACGTGGTTGTACCTTCTCCAGATGGAATTCTCGTGTTCGGCTTCCCACTTGCTATGAAAATCCAGCTGCTTGTGCAGGTTCTTATCACGAGGTGGACGGAAAACGTCATCTGCCTCCTTTTGCCTTTGCTTCCGGATGAACTCGGTTTCCTTGATGGTCAGATCCCGTTCGCGCTCACCGGCTTTGATCATATGCTCTTCCAGCAATACGTGGAGCTTCTCCATGTTGGCCACCGAGGCATCGGGTGGAAGCGGAGTTAGCAACTCCTACATGGTTGCCAGCCTTTCTTCGTGCTCTTTTTCCTTTGCCAGAGCGTGAGCAATGTCGTCCGCGGGCAATTCATCGGAGCACAAGGCTTTTCCCCTGCTGTACCCTTCTTCGGAGCTGGTGGTGGGAAAACATCCACCTTTTGTTTTCCATCTTTCGGAGTTGTATGTGTTTCATTGCCATTGGCGGGTTTTGAGGTGGAGGGATCACTTTTGGGATCGAGGATGACATCTCCCATTAAAACCTCAACAGGGCTCCCTAAGCAGGACGCAACCTTCTGACTAAAGTCGTCAGATTCTCCTTCAGATTCGAGGTCCTGCTCCATAGGAGTGATGTCCCCTGATCCAGCTTCTGAATCAGCCCCGGCCTACGAAGCAGGGAGGATAGACTCAGGATCAGTCATCGACTCAGTTGAGCCGGATTCTCCTAGGATGCCGATGAAGTGGAATTCTGGCGCCACCATAGTAGAGCTTGCGTTCAGAGTCTTCATCGTCAGCATCGAAAGCCAGATCGAACTCGGTGATCTCATCCGAGTCTAGATCCGATCCGTCTTCAAAGTTGCTGGGGTGGGTGGGGGCGCGCTCGAGGTGAAGCCGAGATCGTCCAAAGCCTTGGCGGTGAAGTCGACGAAGATGTCGAAGCCGTCGATGGAGATTGTGGACCAGCCGGCGGGATCCTCCATTGCCGGCTTCCAAAAGCCATCGTTGAGAACATGGCCAGCTCCAGTCTCGTCGAAGTAGTTGACCAAGCCGACCGTGATGGGGTCGCCAACGTCGCTAGAAGATCCCGCCCGGAAAGTAACCCCAGGCATCTCTTGCCCCACGGTGGGTGCCAACTGTCGTGGTATTGTCGAATCTAGCCACAATAGGGGTGCCATCGAGCTAGGTAGAGAGGTGGGGATAGGAGGCGCAGGTAATTCCAGTGACGGGATGAGCATGATTTTACCCAGCTTCGGATCTCGCAACGGTGCCGAAACCCTACGTGCTGCTATAATTCATTATAAGGCGATATGCGCCAATTACAATGAAAGTTAGAGCGACTGCCTTTGACGCATCCCTTAGGCCGGCTTATAAAGGCATCCGGACCTAAGTCTTGCAGGAAACCTAACTGACTAAGTTACAGAGTTCTACTCGAATCCTTCTTGGGCCTTGCCTTGGGAGCTAAGTCAACTACAATGCAGGCCGCCTTCTGGAACCTTCACTTGGTCGGATGGGTCTCCTGCTATCGTGGTGTGGTCATATGCCTAAGGATAGGCTTGAGTGGTGTGGGAGTAACTAACACAGCCGGCGGCATCTGCAGGCGGGATTGGGAACAAGCACGCACACTAACACACGATGTACCCAGTTTTGGAGCCCTCATGGTGAGGTAAAACTCCTACTCCTGCCTTGCTTTCTTTCTTATTCAATGATGGACATGTTACAAGCTTGCTCCTTGAGCTGTGTGAGTGTTCTAGGATTTCCAGGGTCCAGTCCTCCCTTGATCTGGTGGCCAGCTGGTCATTCTCGATGACAGGTAGGGCCGGCTGGCCGGCTAGATGATACGTCCATTTTGCATCACTATTTTACACCATAATTTATCTCTATTCATCGATATATTTCATATTATGATACAATACTTATGTTATTCTACCTCATTTTGCTGTTGGGAATATGCCCTAGAGGCAATAATAAAATGGTTTATTAGCATATTCATGTTTATGATAATAGTTTATTCTCCATGCTATAATTGTATTAACCGGAAACATAATACATGTGTGGAATATAAACAACCAGTTGTCCCTAGTAAGACTCTACCAGACTGGTTCGTTAGTCAAGAGATGGTTAGAGTTTCCTAACCATGGACTTGTTATAGTCACTTGATAATGGAGTCATATCATTAGGAGTAATGATGTGATGGACAAGACCCAATAATAAAAGAGTTGCAATTGATCGTGTCACACAGTTTCTTTGCCAACGCTTTTAGGATATGCCAAGTATAGTTTCCTTAGACCATGAGATTATGTCACTCCCATTTACCGAAGGAATGCTTTGTGGACATCAAACGTCACTTCGTAACTGGGTGATTATAAAGGTGGCTTTCAGGTAGTTTCGATGGTATTTGTTGGGTGACATGAATCAAAAGTGGGATTTGTCCTTCCTTGTGACGGAAAAGATATCTCTGGGCCCTCTCGGTAATATAGCATCAGAAAGGTTGCAACCATGTGATTAAGTGGTAATCACGGAGATCCTATATTATGGACGAGTAAAGAGAACTTGCCAGGTAACGAGATGAAACTAGATATGGAGATATCGACGATCGAATCTCGGGCAAGTTGAATATTGGTGAGACAAAGGGAATCGTATACGAGATTAAGAATCTCCGGCATCGTGGTTCAATCGATAAAGAACTTTGTTGAATATGTAGGAGTCAATATGGGCATCCCGGTCCCGCTATTGATTATTGATTTGATCATGTCTACATGTTCTCGAACCTGTAGGGTCACACACTTAACGCTGATGTAGCTAGGGTTTGCGATGAGATATTTGATGGTGTGAATGAGTATTGATTCGGAGTCTCGGATAAGATCCTAGACATCATTAGGAGCTCAGGAAGAGTCCGGAGATAAAGTTTCACATAAGCAAAGTGGTTTCCAGGGTTCCGAAAAAGTTTGGGAATTTTTCAGCATGGTACCGGAATAATTCTATAAGGTTCCGGAAGGTTCCGGAGGACCCCACCTTGGTGGGCCATGAACCTAGAAAGCCCACATGGACCAAGGTGAGGTGCAGCAGCCCACTTGGGCTGGCCGCACCCTCTCCCTAAAGGCCCGTGCGGCTGGCCCATGGGAGTCACCCAAAACCCTAGGGGCTGCCTTGGGGGTAAGTTTCCTCCCTTGGACGGCCCTAGATGGGTTTGGGGCGCCCCCCACAGCCCCCTCACGCCTATATAAGGAGGAGGGGAGGGCTGGGGCGCAGCACCTTTGAACCCTAGCCGACGGCCTCCCTCTCCCACCTCCCTCCTCTCTCCTGCAGCCGCTTGGCGAAGCCCTGCAGGAATTTCTCCACCATCAATGCCACCACAACTGTCGTAGTGCCGAGATCTATATAGCCACTCCCTTCTTGCTTGTGGGATCAAGAAGGCGGAGTCTTCATTGAGCTGTACATGTGGATACCACGGAGGCGCTGCTCGTGCGGTGCTCCATCGGATTGGATCGCGTGGATAATACATCTCCTCGCGACTAGATGAGTCTAGTTGCGGGGATCGACAGACCAACCCCTGCATTGACAAAAGGCTTTGTTCATTCTTCGAGGGTAAGAGATTGGATATCATCTTGCTACCTTCGTCTAATAGATCTAGATCCATTGGGTTTCTTCCGCTTGTTTCGTAGGAAATTTTTTGTTTTCTATGCAACGAACCCTTCAGTGGTATCAGAGCCTAGATCTATTCGTAGATGTTGGTGTGATTAGAACAAAAGGAGTTGTGGGCGTTGATATTTTTGTTGCTACCTTCTTGCGTGTACTTCGTATCTTATTGGATGGTTGGATTGAAGCGCCCCGGACCAACTTTACTCGTCCACGCACGAGAGACCGGTTCCACGATTGACATGCAACTTGTATTGCATAAGTGGCTGGCGGGTGTCTGTTTCTCTAGCTATGGTGAGATGCGATTTGCAATGGGAGGCCTTTAAAAAGGATGAGTAAATAAGCAACTTCTATATCACCGTTGTGGTTTTTGCGTAGATTAGAACGGTTCTATCTCGTTGACCCAAGCCACGTAAAAATTGCATAAACAAAGTAGAGGACGTCTAACTTGTTTTTGTAGGGTTTGTGATGTGGTATGGCCAATGTGTGATTTGTGATAATGTATGCAATGATCATGTTTGTAATCTTTCACGACTTGCATGTCGATGAGTACGGCAACCGGCAGGAGCCATATGGTTGTCTTTATTTTATGTGACCTGCGTGTCCAATTTATCGCCATGTAATTGATTTACTTTATCGCTAAGAGTAGCAATAGTTGTAGTTGCAATAGTTGGTGATGGTAACCATGGAGGAGGCGCCACAATGTCGGTGATGATGGAGATCATGCCGGTGCTTTGGAGATGGAGATCAAAGGCACAAGAAGAAAGGCCATATCATATCACAATTTTAAATTGCATGTGATGTTAATCCTTTCATGCACCTTATTGTTTTGCTTAGATGTGATCGGGACGGTAGCATGATAAGGTGATCTGTCCCGTTAATATCAAGATGTGTTCTCCCCTAGTATGCACCGTTGCCAAAGCTCATAGTTTTGAAGCACCACGTGATGATCGGGTGTGATAGATTCTACATTCACATACAATGGGTGTAAGCCAGATTACATAGTGGAAGTACTACGGTTTCCTTGACGAGCCTAGCATGTATAAACATGGCCTCGGAACACAAGAACCGAAAGGTTAAACGTGAATCATATGGACGATATGATCAACATGGTGATGTTCACCATTGAAGCTACATCGTCTCACGTGATGATCGGTTGTGGTGTAGTGGATTTGGATCGTGTGTCACTAAACAACCTGAGAGATGTTGAGTTTAGTAGGAGTTATGTAGTAATTTGATTAAGATGAACTAAAATTATCTTAAACAAAAGTCCGAAGATGTCTTTGCAAAAATCCTTGTAGATCATGGTCGACTACGGTAGTCTGTTGGTTGCTAAAAAACTGCGTCTCGGTGGGTCAAATTTGTTGAGTAGTACCTGCGTCTTAGAGAAGTCCTACACACCATTGCTGAGCTCTACGTGTTAGATGAACCATTAGAAGAATACCCAAAGATTTCTGCAAGCTATGAAGAGTACATAGAGTGGTTTTGAACCACCTACTTGAAAGTCAAGTGGATGATGTGCACCTTCATGAATTCTGACCTAAGTAGGCAATTCAAGAACTTGACTGCAATGGAGATTGTTGGTGAGCTGAAAATAGGTTTTCAGCACAAGTTAGAATTGTAAGGTTCGAATGTATGAACTGTTTTCTTTCACTCAAGATGGAAGAGAACACTTGCTTGGAACAACACCTGAGGATAATCATGAGATACATCATCGTCTAGCTGCTTGTTTGGAACTACGAGATGAATGGCAATTTCGCGATAGATGGGGTGCTACGCTAGCTTTCTCCCCAGCTTCAAGAATTATGCCGGAGACTATGTCATAGGAAGGGATTTGATCACATTCTATGAGTTTGTGTCTCGGCTGCGTCATGTCAAAGTGGAACCCATAGCAAGAGAAGTTGACAATGCAGAAAGTATATATTGATATACAAGTTATAAGTGTTTAAGTCCAAATTGCAATTGTGGCGGTTTCAATAAGTATTTGATACTCATTCTGTTTTATGAAAACAGAACCTGCTGCTTGAGATTTGCATAAAGGATCTAGGAAGACGTTGCGGAATGGTGGCAATCAAGGAGTTGATGCTAGCAACGATCTGTCTCTACATTTATCATTTGGATTAGTAGGGATTTGAATAAGTTTGTAATCAAATAAGTGTGATTTTAATTAGTGTGTCTTGCTTATGTGAGACGGTTATTCATGTTAAAGACAATGGTGTTCTATTTTCATGAGTGATCCTTTTTGGAAATCACAAGTTTTCAATTATATGTGTATTATTCTTATTATAATCTAGATGATAAATTGGTTGAACATTTATAATGAAACATACTAAAAATATCTAAACTCAATAATGACATTTTATTTGTTCATGCTAGTATTGGAAGAACATTTTGATGTTTAACACATGCGCCTTATTTTGAAGTAGTGTGAATAAGATGCCACCCTTTGAGTGCCTGAGTTGCCGAAAATAAAACAAGTGTTGGTTGTATTTTCAGCAAATGTTAGATGTCATATTTTGTGCGCTCCATCATAATGATATGAGTAAATAGTGTATTTATTCAAGTTATGATATTTGATGAGATCAAATAAAATTCTGGAGTTAAGGATGTTAAGTTAACGAGAAAATTGAGTCTTTTCGATTTGATCAAAAGAGACAAAATATTTGAGTTATTGTTTTAGTATGAAGACTTGTGAAAGTGTTTTCGACAAATTGCAATATTTACATTTATTCAAAGACGTTTTGATGCGCCCTAAATATTGTAATCACATTATATCATGTGGTCTGATAAATTAAAGGGGTTTTTCCTTATTAGGGTTTATTTGTAACTTTAGATTTATTTGATAACACTCCGTTTAGAAACAAAGGTCTATGTAGGATTCGCATATTTTTATATGAGTTATGAGAAAAGGAGGTTTCAATGATTATGAGATAATTAGAGCCTATTGCGAATAATGTGTAGTATATTCATAAGTGTGACTATGAATAAGATTCCACAATATGAGACTAAAGGAGCAAATCAATTGTTGGTTGTGCTAAAGGTTTTAGTGGTTTATTGTGAAAAGAGTTTCATTGATAAAGAGGATTGATGGAATAAAGAGACTTAAATCAAGATGGTTGATCTTGCTTTTAAGTTATCAAGTGGCACTTTTGAAAATGCATAATGGTTTAGACTTGGTATTTAAAAGAGAAATTAATGATAGTGATCATTGAATTTCGAGTTGAGTTTTTCTAAAAGAGTAGGATTGCAGAATATTGTATTTTGTTAGGTTACAAATAATATTCATGTTTACTGTCATGTTTGAGAAACAAGACATACTACGAAACTACAAAGAAGAAATAGAAGCCTTAAATACGAAGTGACTAAGAGTCCATTCCATATTAAGTTTGAAATCACGAAGTAATTGTTACTTTATTTTGTGAAAGCGCTGTTCACATATTATTCTTCCAAAAGGTTTGTTTGAAGGAATAAATAAAACTTACTGGACAAAGGCACAAGAGGTAAAGCTCTTTAACATATTCAATGTTGTAAACTACATGGTGTAGTTGTGCTTAAAGTCAAGTGGATAGATGCTAGCAAAGTACTAGTGTTTCGTATATGAGTTCTCGTTTTTAAGAGTTAAGATTTTGGAGGTGTCCAAAATATCGAGAAAGTGCATAAGAAACTGAGTGGGATCTAATTAACATATGTGGTGACATATATTAAGTTAGAGCAAAGACCATATTCCATGATCAAAATATGTGGAGACATATGTTTGAGTGGGAGCTAGTTAAATCATGGTCAAATATAAGGATAACATATTTCTGAGTGGGAGCCAAAGTGGTTTCATAATTTAATATGTGTATGGTGTATATTTGAGTAGGAGTTTACAACATCTTGTTTGAGTGAAATGGAGATTTCATAAATGTTGTAAATGAGTCAGGAATCAACTATAACTTATGAAGTTAGTTTGAATGTCAAATATCCATGGAGATGGATGTATCTATGGAGGATAGATATGTTGATAAAGCATTATGTCAGGATGTTTAACCTAAGTAAGATTTTGAAGGAGTTCAAAATAAAACAAGAGAAGAAAGGTTCATCTGCTTGTGAGAATAGGTGAAACATTGAGTTGATAACCAGTACAAAATTGATGGTTGGAGGATACGTTGGTATTCGCAATGAATGGTTCATAGGTCTAAACATATAAGTACCATGTGTTTGTATTTGACGATATGTGACCCAAGTTCTTGGTTAGAAGAACATGTTAAATGAGGAGTCATTTTACATGGAGATGAGATAATTGAATCTAGAGAGTGGTAGACTTGGTTGAAGTCATAAAACCAAACTAGATTGGGGATCTCATAATAGCAGAAGCGCAGCGAAAGCATGATCGGAAATATCGAAGTGACATGGGTACACTGTCGATTTGTTGAGTCTACAACATATAGGAGTATATGATTAATTCAAGGATTAAAAGATATAATATTTTGGTTTGAGAAATTTTGTTTCAAGATTGAGTGAGTTCCAGATGCACATGCTATGTGAAAGTTCTTTTGACTGATCATACGTCATGTAGGCATA
>QRDG01001672.1:300042-406429 GCA_012064385.1 Puccinellia tenuiflora | reverse complement strand
TGGGCGGTGCGCGACGAGTAAGCTTGTCTGCCTCCCTCTCTTTGTCATTTCTCTTCTGGAGGGAAGAGCCTTTTTAGGGGATTCTGACTGGTCTCTTCCTTGCAGGCTATCCGAGGCGCCGAAGCAGCGGCGGCGGCTCCGCACACTCGGAGAACTTGGCAGGACCGCCGCAGGGGGGCCCGCGGCCGATGAGCCACGGCCGATGGGCACCCCTCTCGTGGAGGAGGGGACTGCGGATGCGGCCCCGCCACCGCACCAGGCGACGGTCCCTCCTGCAGCGCGGGGCCGCACGGAGGAGGAGGCCGAAGAGGTGGTGGCGCCTCCGACGCGGGCGGCGAGTCCCCCTGTGGCGGGGAGCCGCACAGAGGGGGCGCCGGCGGCGGCGATACTTTCGTCGCCAGTGAGGGCGACTGGAGTTTCCTCCGCCCAACAGGGGGCGGAGGGAGAGAGGGCGAACACCGGGGTCGCCCTGGAGGGGCCCCCAGAGAGGGGGTCCACCCCGAGGAGGGCCGTCTCGCCTGACGCCGCGGCCGATGCGGCTGACGCAGGAGGCGCAGGGAACTCCCCGAACGGAGGGGAGTCGGAGGTGCCCAGCGGTGACGCCGACGCAGGGGTGTTGGCGATGTTGGACCCCCCAGCTTCGCACCGCTGAGCGCCGAGCCGTCACTAACCGTCTCCTGAAGACGCTTGGTGACGCGGGAGTGTACGTCGCTCGGGAGGAGCGCACCCTCGACGCAGAGTGGGCCAGACTCAGCGAAGGTTGGCGCCGCCTCCACGTAGCGGTGGAGCTGCGTCGCCGCCAAGACGCGACGGCCTAGGCGGAGCGCGAAGAGGCCCTCCGCTTCGCCCAGGAGACCCGCGACAGCGTCGCGGAGGAGGCGAAGGCGACATTGAAAGAGCTTGATGACGTCCGCGAAGGGCTGAAGGTCGCCAGAAAGGCCCTCGAGGAAGAGACCAACTCCAAACGTCAGGAGCTGGGGGCTTGGGAGACCAGCCTGAAGACGCTCCGCGAGGGGCTGGACTCCCGCGAAGCGCAAATAACTCAGCGCGAGACGTCTCTGGCGGGGCGTGAGGGGCAGTTGAAGACCCGCGAGGAGCTGGTGACCAAAGCTAGCGCCGACCTGGCCGATCAGCTGAAAAAGGCACAGGAAGCGGCCGACACCAGGGTCGAGGATGCCAAGAAGGGGATCTCTGCTGCGTGTGAGCTTCGGCTTCAGCAGCAGGAGGGCCGCTTCAAGGCGGAGCGCGAGGAGCTGGCTGGGGCATTTGACCAGCGCGTCGTGGAAGATAGCCGCGAGCTACTCGTCGTTGCGACCAGCCGCATCTTCGGCAACCTCGCGCTGCTCTTCCCCACGCTTGACCTCAATGATGTAATGGCGCCGATTGAAGCCTCCCAAGCGGCCTTTGAGGCCGCTGCCGCGTTCGCCAGCAAGTTCGACCTCGTCGAGGTTGACGAGGATGAAGACGGCGGCGAGGGAGATGGCGAAGCAGAGGGTGTCCAGAAGCATGCGACGGGTGGAGCGAGCGCCTCGGGGGGCGCGGAGGCCTGAGCTTCTTCCTGTTTCCTTGATTCTCCTTCTTTCATGAAGTTATGTAAGCGCTCCTGGTAGCAGTACTGAATATGTTTGGTGATTTGCCTCTCGAGAGGACGAAGTTGGGTAAACATCTGGACTTAGCTTTGGGAGGTGTTTTTGTCTTGTGGGTGGGGGGCGTTGGTCCTCCCCTGGAGAGATGCTCTCGTCTTGCTTCCTATGTTTTGATAGATATGCGCACCCACAAGCGACACGTTAGCTTAGTCAGCTTTTTGCGCGCTCGTAGGTTCCCTAGTGCGTGTCTCGCGAGGAGAACAAGTACCAAGGTCCTTGGTGAGTTGACGTGCACGGGAGCCGGTTCGTGGATTCAGAGCTCCTTAGGAGTTGACACGCACGAAGGCTAACCCGTGAGTTCAGAGCTCGGATCCTGTGGGTTTTTAGGTGCTGCCGGGGTGCTCCCGTGTCATGGCACCATGCTAGCCCCCGCTCGCGAGGTACGCAAGAGGGACTAATAAATCAGGAATAACTGCAACTGGGGAAGAATCTCAACGAGAAGATATGCAATTTTTGAAAATATGCAGCAAAAAGACTCGGTAACTTCTGCTGGTGCGGGGCGCGAAGATTCAAATTGCTCTGCGGCGAGAATTCATTACACTGGCGTGACCAGAAATATAGTAAAATTCCCCAATGCTCTGGGCATGGGGTCCACATGCTGTGGCTGAGACTCTCGTGGTGCGTGCCCGGGGCAGACGCTTGTAGAGAGAGCTCAGGGGGCCCCTATGCGGGGGTGGCTTTTAGCCTGTGCTCCACCATGACCGGCATGGGGATCCATCGCGCCAGGGCTTTTAGTGCCTGAAGAGGTCACCTTGCCTAGGCTTGACAGCTTGGGAGTCTTCTCGAACGGCCCCAGGCAACGTATAGTAGAGAGGGGAGCCCGAAAAAGTTTTTAGTGGGAGTCTTCTCAAACGGCCCGTGGCAGCGTATGGTAGAGAGGGGAGCCCAAAAAGGTTTTTCTTGACCGCATAGAAGAGTTGCGGCGCGGTCCTCCCCTGGCGCAAAAAGTTACTTGCAAAAAGTTGCTTCGCTGAGGGCGGCCAGGGGTGGAACTTGCGCAGGTACTATGAGAGCCTGTGGAGATCTTCCCTGGAGAGGATCCTCTTCAGGGCCAAGTCCCTTGTTTCAGGGCGAGGGTTATCTTTCTTCGTTCCCTTAATCTGGTGGTAGCCTAGAAAGGCGTCCAGGAAACAGGGGGTGTAGTGGCGACGATAGCCCCCGAGCCATTTGCCTCTAGGGACCCTTGCTTTGCTGCGACTTTCTCCAGGGAGAGCAATTGCTTCTTGGCGGGGGGTCTCGGGAGGGGCTCGTCATCCTCGTCAGCAGGGGATGCCACCGCGGTGGCCTTGTAGGCCGCTTGCGCAGCGTGAATGGCATCTGTGACTCTGCCGCATATGATGATGGTGCCGCGCGAGCTGGGAAGCTTGACGAGGTTGTAGGCGTGGTGGGTTACTGCCATGAATTTGGCGAGGGCGGGGTAGCCGAGAATGGCGTTGTAGGGCAGGCTGATGTGGGCGACGTCGAAGTCGATTAGCTCGGTGCGGTAGTTTGCCTGTGTGCCAAAGGTGACGGCGAGCTTCACCTGCCCTAAAGGGGTCGTGAGCCCCTCAGTCACCCCTGAGAAGGGCCTGGTGGGCATGAGCCTCTCGTAGGGCACTTGGAGCTTCTCAAAGGTCTCGACAGAGATGACGTTGAGACCTGCACCCCCATCAATGACCGTCTTGGAGACGGCAATGTTGTTGATGGTGGGGGTGCACACCAGTGGGATGGTGCCAACAGTGGAGGTGGACTTGGGGTGATCGGAGGAGTCGAAGACGATGGGGTGCTGACACCACTTGAGAGGCCTAGAGGCCTCGACTCCAGGGAGTGCTGCTGCGATTTCGCGAGCGAGCTGCTTGAAGTGGCGGTTGGAGCTGGGAGCCTGAGCCCCGCCAAGGATGCAAGCGGCTCCGCGAGGCACCTGGTAGCCCCCCGGGAGTCTCATCGGGAAGGTCGTCGTTTACGGGCTGGGCGGCGTTGGCTTGAGGGTTCTGCTGGTAGTCGTTGTTATTGTAGTTATTCCAGCGCTTACCCCCGCGGCCTCCACGGCCGCCGCGCCCTCCGCCTTGTGCCTCTCGCGTCTCGCGAGCCTCGCGAAGCCTTTTGACATCATAGCAGTCCTCGGTGGCATGGGAGTGCCTGTTGTGGTAGACGCAGAAGGGGCGGTCGTCCTTCTCCTCAGTGCCTGCGGCTGGGGTGGCGATGCAAACCTGCTTGGCGTCAGGCTCAGCCGCGAGAACCACTGTTGTCTTGCGTTTTTCGGATGACTTTTTCTTCTTTGAGCCTTCAGCGGTTTCGGCCGGCTCGTTCTTGACGAATAGCCGGCCTTCTTCAGCCTTGGCACACTTGTCCGCTAGGTCGAAGAGCGTGACGACGGAGGCGATGTCGTCGTGGATGCCCAATTTTTCGAGCATCTGCGTGTCCATGACTCCGGCGTGGAAAGCTGAGATAACCTGCGCGTCGGTGACGTTGGGAATCTTGTTCCGCACCTGGCTGAAGCGCTGGATGTACTTGCGGAGGGTCTCGCCAGGCTTCTGGCGAACGGCGTGGAGGTCGTTGTACGTGAGGTCACGCTCGTACGTGCCCTTGAAGTTGGCGACGAAACTCTTGCAGAGGTCTCCCCAAGAGCCGATGGACTCGGCGGGGAGGTGGGAGAGCCACGAGGCCGCGGAGTCTTTGAGGGCCATGGGGAACCAATTCGCCATGACCCTATCGTCGCCCCCTGCGGCCTGGATGGCCAAGGTGTAGAGCTGCAAGAACTCCAGGGGGTTGTGCTTGCCGTCGTAGCGCGACGGGAGATCTGGCCTGAACTTGACCGGCCAGACGACGCGGCGGAGGTCTTGGGTGAACGTGACGGTGGTGCCGATGGTGACCACGCCGTTGGCGAGGGAAGTACGACGGTAGCGCCCTGCGCCGGTGACCTCCTCAACAGCGCGGTTGTGGCGGTGTTGTCCGCGCTCGATGCTCACACGAGCGTCCTCTGGCGCTCGCTGGACCTGCACAATCTGGCGATTGCGCGGCGAGGAAGCGTGCGAAGCAGCGCGTTCAGCGTGAGGAAGGACTGCCGCCGGGTTGGGCTGTGGTGGAGCCTGAGTAGGCGCTGGTTGGTGGAGGGGCGATGGAGGTGGAGCGCCGTGCGCCACCTCCCCCACACGTCCTGAAACGGCCCGGGAGCGGGAGGGTGGGAGGGCCGCAGAGGGAGCGGCAACGCGCGCCGCGGCGACGAGCTCAGTGAGGCGATTGAGCCAGGCCTCCTAGGCCTCCTAGGCCTCCGCCACGGGGCGGTAGTGCAGGAGTTCCTGCGCCATACGGAGCGCAACCCCTGGGCTAGGAGCGGGGTATCCTAGCGAAGAGGCGGCAGGGTTCTGCGATGGGTGCAGAGAGGAAGCCCCCGTGCCACCGCGGCCACCGCCGGTGCGGGGAGCGTCGCCGCCTTCCGGAGGGTGCTCGACGCGGGACTCGGGGTCGGTGTGGCGCTCCGGAGAAGCATCCCCACGCGGGCGACGATGAGAGCGAGAGGCTCGGCACGCGTACTGGCCATGGCTGGTGTTGAGGTTGAAGACGCGTGTCAGCCCCCTACCTGGCGCGCCAAATGTCGAGGAACAGTCCCAGGAACTGTGGGTCTCTCGAAAGAAAGGTACGGCAAGGGGCTGAATGACGGAGTCAAACAATCCTCACAGAACCACGACGACGGTGCTCGCCGGAGTTGGTGAAGGTAGGCACGGCAGAGAGGTGAGACACGGTCTTACCCAGGTTCAGGGCCCTCGTGTGGAGGTAAAACCCCTACTTCCTGCCTTTGGTGTATTGCACTGCTTGGAGAGGATTACAGTACAAGGAGAGCTCGCAGAGCTCGAGGTGGCTAGCAATAGTGGGGTTCTGCCTACTAGGGTTTCAACCCTTTGCCCAGGTGGGTGCCTCCCCCTTTTATAGAGGTCCGGGGCCTCTTCCGCCCCAATGTTTGGGCGGGAAGGGCTCCCACATAGCGACGAAGGAGGAGGCATGGTGCGCCATAAAGGTGGATCTCGTGGACTAGGTCCATGACAGGGGCGTGTCACCAAAGCTGGAAAGGCCACCGTCCAGTCGGGGCGGTGGGTCACCGCTTCAGCGCAGGCCCCCCTTGATGACGCTGCTTGCATCAGCGGCGCCAGGAGCTCCTCCTAGCACCAAAGTGGCAATTCTTGTTGTCCCTTTCCTTGGCCTTGCTTTGGAGACCGCTTTATACATGGAAATGGCAACGACAACGCCGGCGTCATCGAGCACTGTACGCCCGTGACTCTGCGGCGGACACAGTGCCCATGTGCGCTTCTGTCGGGAGACAGAGCCTCCTTGGAGGGGGAGGACCCCTTGCGGTGGAGAGAGAGACTCCGCTCCAAACCTTTGGGGAGGTCCTCCCCTGGAGAGGGCCTCTTCCGCACTCTCCCCAGGCACGAGCGCCTCTCCAGGCGTGGAGCACCAAATCCTTAGTGAAATTTCTTTGGAGTCATAGTGGGATCTGGCAGGCCGGCTCGTGGTACCCTGGTTTCCACTATGCCGACAGCCGGGGTGGTACACATGTTGAGATGACGCAGCGGACGGATCGGCGGATGGTGAGGCAGTCGGTGTCGATCTAGGGCTGAAACCTAGCATCAGGTTGAAGGGCATGGGGTAGCCCGTCATGGAGTATGGCGCGTACGGCGAGTATCCTGACGGCGCCGCAAAACCAGGCACGGACGCGACCAGTGGGTTGGAGTAGATGGCCGCGCCCGTCATGGTCGTGCCCATAAGCGGCGTGGTGTTTCCCGGGAGTGAGAGCGATGAGGTAGTCACAGCTGGCTCCGTCATGGGGGAGACCGCTGGCAAGGGAGCTAAGGAAACGATCGTTGGTAACGAAGCTGAGGGATCGATCGTTGCCCGGGAATCAGCGGAGGAAGCCATCACGCGTGGAGCCGGCTGCTTGATCGATCAAGGATAGCTTGTAGAGCGGAAGCGAGATGCGGCGACGGAACCAATCTAGGTTTAGGATCGCTGCTCTGATACCATGTTAAAAACAAGACGAAGAGTTGTTTGGCTGTCCCAACATGCCTCATTGGGTAGGGGTCTTTTCATTATATAGTAGACATAGTTGCAGCCCTATACGTATACAATACGACATACTCTAACACGGTAGACCCCCCCCCAACTTCAAAGTGGCACGTTTAACCCCCTCAACTATCTAAAACCGGGCAATTGACCCCCCAGCGCCTAAAAGCTGTTTTGCATCCCGGTTTTGCCACGTGTACAAGAGTCAAAGCACAGAGAGAGGGGAGTACCTCGCAGGGACGACGAGGCGGCACGCTCGGAGGACCAGCACCACGCGGCGTCGGCGAGGTCGACGAGGCGGCACGCTCGGAGGACCAGCACCGCGCGGCAACTGCTTCCTCCTCCAGGACGCGTTTGTGCACAACGGTGGGTCGGCGGCGATGATGC
Organism: Puccinellia tenuiflora; assembly: GCA_012064385.1. Classification (NCBI taxonomy): domain Eukaryota; kingdom Viridiplantae; phylum Streptophyta; class Magnoliopsida; order Poales; family Poaceae; genus Puccinellia; species Puccinellia tenuiflora. Next base: position 399,359 of record QRDG01001672.1, on the reverse strand, counting down.
CAGGTTCATGGCATGCGTCGGTGACATGGTTGACCTCGTGAAGCCGTGGCAGACATGGTGGCGTCGGAGGGCGCCAGCGTGAGGCCGTGGCGTCGAAACAAGACTCCCACCGGAGCGGAGGAACAAACCAAAAGGTCTCCGGGCACGATGCTGGTGACCGCCGGAGCGGAGGCGCGCGACAACCTTGTCGTCCGCACGCTATGGTACATGAAAACGACCACGGTTTGGTCAGGAGGGACCGCGAGCTCACGGAGAGTACGATGAAGTGAACGGCGAGGACGAAGAGGAACTACGGGTGACAAATCTAAGGTGGTGAGCTCGGTCGGAGGTGGGGAATAAGTGGACCGTGAGGTCGATTTCCGAGCTCCCAGATTAAATTGCTGGGTGGAGGAGGAAGAGGAGGTCGAGGTGAAGCTTCTCAACTGCTCAGTCTGGCACGAGGGTGTCCATGGCGTCGGTGCCTCGGTGCTCTTCCATTGCGGCGGTCGGGAGCTCTTGAGGAGGAAGATGGGATGGAGAGAGAAAACGGTTCTGGTATTGGGACGTGCCACATCAGCAAAACCGGGATGCAAAACAGCTTTTAGGCGCTGGGGGGTTAATTGCCCGATTTTAGATAGTTGAGGGGGTTAAACGTACCACTTTAAAGTTGGGGGGGTTTAGCGTCCGAAACCTGATAGTTGTGGGGGTTATATGGACTTCTTTCGATCAATGAGCAAGGTTCCATTGGCAATTCCTTCCGCGCCACATATGAAAAAGCATGTGAACGCCTGAAAATTCATCGTGAGCTAAATCGAGAATAAGACCAGCAAAAAGCATCTGTAATCACAAGAGATTTGACAATCTGCAACCACAGAATTGTTACAGTATATGATTGCACTAGTCTTCCAATCAGTTCGGACTTTTGGGATATTTGGCTAGTGCAGGATACATGACATGGTATCAGAGCCGAAGGTCTCGAGTTCGAGTCCTGGTTTGCGCAATTTATTGAAAATTGTTGGTATCCCCCTTGTGTCCAAGTATGAGCCGTCGCTTTCTTCCGGTTGCACGTGTGACCTCTCCCTCCCCGAGTCACACGTGAGAGGGGGTGTTACAGTATATGTAGATTGCACTAGTCTTCCCATCAGTTCAGACACTTTTGAAATAGTTGACTAGTGCAGGATACATAACAAGAATAGGATTCCAGTTTCACTTAAAACATAACACAGACCACGCTGCTATACGCCACCAGATGTTCGCACAAACTGCAACGACACGGGACTAAGACATTGACCGCAGCAACACACGATAGAAACTAGCACATAACCAAATAATCATAAACGGCGACTTCAGCGGGCAGCCAACACTGACAGACCCAGTAGACTAATGAACCGATCGTCCGAAGAAGATCACTGGCCACCACGGAGGCGGAGGACCAGGTGGAGGGTGGACTCCTTCTGGATGTTGTAATCTGCAAGGGTGCGGCCATCTTCGAGCTGCTTGCCGGCGAAGATGAGACGCTGCTGGTCCGGTGGGATGCCCTCCTTGTCCTGGATCTTTGCCTTGACATTGTCAATGGTGTCGGAGGACTCAACCTCGAGGGTGATGGTCTTGCCGGTCAGGGTCTTCACAAAGATCTGCATCTGCATGATTTGGAAACCAAGGTGAGCCATGTAACATGAATAGGCGTTTGATGAATCAAACCTAGGAACCATAAGGTATAGCAATTAAAATCTCTTAGTTGTAAGCAGTAGATCTGGAGTGAACGATCAAATAATAGCAACCAAGAATAATCGGATAATGGGATTGGGAACGTAATAACCTGCTTCTTTGGCTTTTCTACTGTTTAATAAAATAATAAAGAGCAACCACGTTAACATGTATACAGAAGACAGATATATTGTGCTAGCATGTCGATCGACTGAACAATGCGGCAACGCCCACGGTGAGGTGAATCGATCAGAAGTACGAAAATTAAGTATAATTAGCAGAGGAGCGATCTGTAAATAACAGTGAGACTTGAGTTGATTATGATGATCATGCGATTAGGTTAGATGTGTCAACACCAATAGATCAAACCTAGCAACGAAATATATATAGTTAATACATCAACACGTGCAGCAGCACTTTGAGTGAAATCGACGCCAATATTAGATTACTGACAACACATGTGTAACTGATGTAATTGATCTAACCTGCAATTGATCTAACCTAGCTCAGCTCAGCGTAGGTGGGTGAAATATCACGGCACATGAATAGTGTTCGACTGAAATATACATCGATAATAGAAATGGCTACTCCAGTATAGGAGTAGATCACAGCGATAGGAAACATAAATTGGATCTACAGGGATCTATGGAAGTATGGAACTCAACATGATAGGAATCGAGAATCGAACATAAAGCGGAGAAGATCTCGAGGACGCATACCTTGACGGGGGATTGCAAATCTTTTTCTTGATCAGGGATCAGGGGACTTGTGGATTGGCGAGAGGATAGTCGATCGGTTCCGGTATTTATAGATGGGAGAGACAACAGAGCCTGTGCCGAACCAACCACGTCTCAGGTACGAAGAGTCCGTCCCCACCGTGCAGTCTCCGGAAGCTTTTTTTTTTTTATCTCCAGAAGATTCGAGAAGCCTGTGAACGGTTCGCCTGGCGGAAAAGTGCCCCTGTAATTAGGGATATTAAAACTGCACCAAGGAGGAGCTCTCTCACGACCTCCCACAAACTGGACGTTTTCGGCCGTCGGATCGCATCGTCTGATTATTTTTGTCCGTCGGATGGCCTTCAGTTCCCAACTATCCCTGGGACGCTACACCGGGGATCAATTCGGCCTGCAGGGGTTAACTGGGCCCCGTCATCCCAGTAAATCCCATTAAAGCCCATCTAGTCATATCGCCTCCTCTCTCTCGACACCTCACCCTTCCGCCTCCCGTTCCTCCTCATGTACTCATGTTCGCTTTCTCTCTGTCGGCGTCTGCCACCACCATCGCCGCCATTTCCTCCCGCTCCTAGCCCCTCGGTGCGTCCCGGTGGTCACACCTCCCCGTTGCTGTCTATGGAAGCGGCTGCCTTCAAATCCACTACATGTGGCGTGCTCTCTTCCGATAGCCCAAGCCATGGCGTGCAAGAAGATCCGGGTGTACGACTCTAAGCGCTTGACGGCCTGAGCACGTCCAGCCCCTGGCCACCATCGACCTTCACATCCTCTCGGTCCAGGTCAGGCTCCACCTACCCTGATCCCAATTTTTTTGAGTGATGCTTGGATCTCTGTATTTTCTCACATGATTCGTAATTTCGTATGTCCTGGAAGACTGCAATGATCCGATTCTGACAAACGTATAGCAAATTATGCACTTCCAATTTATCTAAAAAAAGTTATGCACTGCCATTTGTTAAGTTTGGAACCGAAACTGTTCCTCACTTGGGATGGAGATCGAGCTCGAGATTGTGCGAAGAGTCAATTCATTGTTCATATAACTTGCTGATCGATAGGTGCATCACACAAACTGTTCTTCCTGTGCAATTTTACAAGTAACCAGTAATTATAAAGGTTTGGTACTGGCGGTTCTGTTAAGATTCTGTGTGTTATACTCGGCCTGGAGCGACTACACCCCTTGCCCACTCCTTGATCTAGAGCAGCGGAGCCTACCGCGACGCACTAGCTTGCCGGCGGCGACGACGTACACAGAGGCGCTGCCATGCTTCTCCCCAGCCGAAGGTATCTCCAAGCGGACGCAGAACCACATCTCCTCTTCTTATATTATGACTACGCCAGTAGTATTTCCTGTCAGTTTGATACATGGGACGATCCCACTGCTTCCAATGCTTGCAGGCTGTTACTAATTGTGTTTTTTCAGTTCTGCTGTCATGGATTCCAATCTAGGAAGTGCCGGTGATAGGCTTGGTCTTCTCAACATTTGACTTGGTGACAACAAAAGGTAATTTGATGATGCAGTGCTGAAGGCAAGTACTTGTTTACAAGAAGTTGTTGTTAAGTGTTTTTCACTAATATAATATAGTATTACCCTGCATTTTCTGGTTGGTCATGTGGGTTCCAATAGGCTACAGCTTCTGATAAATTTTGCAATATTTCACTTCTATTATTTCTGCAGGTATACTGCTTGGATCATGGTGATCAGCACTGCAACGCCGGTTCATTTTTGCTGCATCTTCTGGACAAAGAAGGTACTAGATCCAATAGCAGTTACTACGTGAAAACACACGAGGGATGTGGAATTATATATGTTCTGGGAGGAGTGTATCAACTCCGAGGACATTAACAAAGAACATTTCGTTGCAAACATATTATGTATTTTTTGTATCTACCAAGTTTGTGAATTATATGCCAGTTACAAATGGTTAACTAAATATTGCCTTTTACACAAACGAACCATGTATAGATGGGTTTTACTTAATTTGGATTGAAAATACTTTTTTTTGCAAACAAGGTTTTGTGGCCACAGAACATTGGCCCCTTAACTTTGGCATACTTGTAGTACCTTTCTTGTAAGCATTGTGTTTCCATATTATTTTAGGTATGATTTATGTACTGTATTCTATATAGTTTTTTCAGTGGAAAAACATCTGGACATGTTAAAGTTACTGAAAGTTAGTGTATTTGCGAACTTACAGAGAACCTGACGACGAAGAATAAGCCAAAGGAGGAGGAAGAAAAACAAGGATGTCGGTCATGTAGTGCTTCTTTGCATCTTGTTTCAATTAGATCCAGTTATTTTTTCTGTATCTCCAATGGTTTAAAATTTTGCTTACATTAATTCAGGATAAGGTGGGATCATGGTATAGAAACCAGGAACTGGTGTTGCTACTTTAACAAGTGCTGGTGACGGAGTTGGCAATTATCTTAAAGCTCTCAACTTTTTTTTCATATTGCCTCCTACGTAGTTTCTGTTAAATATACACCTCCTATGTAGAGTGGTGAATATTATCTTCTTCTGTAATCATATATGTTAGCATATGTACATCACAAATTGTGTTATTCATTTATCTATATTATTTTTAACCTTTCATTTGCTTAATATTTTGCTGGACTAAAATTGTACAACTGGCAAAGTCTTAATTTGAGACCAAGCTTAAATATGTTTCCAGTACTGTTAACTTTTGCCAATCTCAGACAACTTGATGTAAATAACCTTTTTTTTAGAAAAGGTTCTAAGCTTTATTCATGCAGGATATTCATATGTACATTGATACTTTCATGGGGTATACCCAACCACACATGGCGACCTAATCTTAAAGAAGATGCAAACTTAACAAGATTGTGAGCTTTTCAAAATTATTTTTCCTCGGCTCATGAGCAAAGGAGCAATTGGTGAATATTGTTGCTCGTCCGACAAATAGCTATGTATTACTCGAAGATAGCCTTTCAAAATTACTGACCTTTATATGTTGATGTAAGAATAGATCATATGCCACATTCTCCATTTATTTATGAAATTTTCTATCCTTTCATTACAAAAATGGACGGGCGCGGCAACGCGCGCCTACATGATCTAGTGAAGCTATATATCTGCCATCCCTTCCGTCTCAATCCATTCCAACACTTTGTGATTAATTTAAGTAAAAAAAAAACTTTGTGATTCAGTTCAAAAATATTGTCGATAAATTTAGGTTACCTAAAATGTATATCTAGGTCGACGGTCTTAGCCATTGGATGTTCTCCCCGCAAATTCTCGTACTTATATTTATCTTTCTGAAATTGTGTTAAACAAGATGGCTAGTACCGTGATTGTACCAAAAGTTCTCTAAATTACCCTCAAAAGATCTGAAGGTTGGACTTCAACAAAGGAACCACATCTGCTATTGTGTTGTACAAAAAAAAATATAGATGCATATCAGAAGACCCGAGGAGCCGCAGGCAAGCTGCGGTGGAGCTGCAGCGGTAAGGTGCCTAGCAGCTCCCACGTGCGGCGGAGACGTATAAGACGATCAGATCTGACCGGCCCACCGGCCGGCCAACCCATTGGGGGATCCGCAGCCCTGCGGCGACGCGTTCAGCACCTGGCGGCGAGCACCTCCCGGAGGCACGACAAAATGTGGAGGTTTTCGCGCAAAGGGGATTGGGTGGTGGAGGGGTTTTCTGTCATAATGGGAATTCTGGAGGGTTTGAATGGAAATATAAATTTGTTCTTTTTTTTTGCGGGAAATTTTACGAGCTCTTTATTCCACAATCACAGCACCAACACAATCTGCTTGGATGCTAGTTACAAGGAAGCTAGGGGAAGACATAATCCAACAATCTGAAACCTCCAAGGTGCAGGCTACCTTCGCACAAAGGTGGGCAGAGGTGTTGGCATGTCTCTTAACATGCTGAATAGAAAAAGAACTAAAACTGCTAGCAAGGTCTTCAATCTCGAACAAAAACAGCGCTATTACTGAGCGCGAGTCTTGGCGTGCCACCCACTGGTCGGCCACCTCCAAGCAGTCCACCTCCATGATTACATTCGCAAAACCTCGTAACTTTGCAAAGATCACAGCTTCCGTAGGGCTAAGGTCTCAGCTACAAGAGGGTCTGTAACTCCCTCAAAGGGCTTTCTCCAGGCACCAATGAAACCTGTAGCTGATCTAGCAACCCCTCCCCCACCACTCCTTCGCGAGTCCAAGGCGACACCTGCATCCGTGTTCACCTTCACCCAATCATCATTAGGTGGCATCCAGCCAAAGCCTGGCAAGATCTTTGCATGACTCCTCGGCAACTCGAGAAGAGCGAGGGCATCTCTGACCCTTCTCAATGATTGTACAGGATCCGTAGTGCCGTTATCATGTGTGATATTGTTCCTCGATGTCCAGATTGCCCACATAACAGAGATGATTGTGGCGCGGTCTTCATCAGGAATAATTGGATCGCATAATATATCTCGATCCCACGTCCTCGGATGCAACTCAGGGACTTTGACATTCAGCCAAGTCAATGCTTCCACCCAGAACTTCTTCACGTGACTGCACTTGATCAAAGCGTGCATCATATCCTCATCTGCATCGAGGCAAACTTTGCATCGTGCCAAGGGGGCAATGTGTCTTTGTTTAAGCTTGTGTTCAACCGGGAGAATACCACGGAGGACCCTCCACCAGAACACCCTCACCTTTGGCACCACTTTCAACTTCCACAACCGGGACCATAATTGTTTTTCTGTCGTTGAGGATTCGGTCACCGTCCCTTCCTCTAGAGCACGCTGCTCTTTGTGAGTCGTAAGAGAACGATACGCTGTTTTAACATTATAGTTACCCGATTTTTCTGGTGCCCAAGCCTATAAATCATCTACACCCGATCTGATAGGAATGTTTTGTAAGGGGTCGCAGCATGGAAAACAAAAATTTTTCTACGCGGCAAGCGGAATAAACCCCAAAGGATCTAGGTCTACTAGATGAAAGCAACGAAGATGAGATCCAATCTCTTACCCTTGAAGATCAACAAACGTGTTTTGTCGGTGCAGGGGTTGGCTAGTCGATCCCCACAACTAGACTCGTCTAGTCGCGAGGAGATGTATTATCCTCGAGATCCAATCCAGGTACAGTGCCACACGTGTCGCACCTCCGCGGTATCCACACGTAAAGCTCGATGAAGACGCCCAAACCTTTTTCCCGAAGCGAGAGGGCGTGGCCTTTGACGATCTCAGCAGCACGACGGTTGTGCCGGTGTCGATGATGATCTCCACGTGCGAGGCTTCGACAAACCAAGCAATAGGAGAAGGAGAGGAGGAGGTGGCGCAGCACCCTAGGGCTAGGGTGGTGCGGCACACAAGGTGGATGACGTGGGGGTACCACGTCAAGTCCCTCGGATGACATCCTCGGGTTGAGAGAGAGAGGGGATGATGGATGAGGTGCTGGTGAATCCGTCGGCTGACAAGAAGAATTACCCAGGTTCAGGCCCCCGAAGGTAAAAGCCCTACTCCTGCTTGTCTGGTATTGATCTGATCTGGTTACAATGACGAGCTCGAGGGTGTCGAACTCGTTAGGGTTTCTAGGGTGAAAGATTGCGTGCCTAGGTCGGTGGCCCTCCTAGTGGAACTAGGTCTCGGATCTGTACCGACCTAGGGTTACACGTTGGGCCTATGACCTAATAATTTGTCAGGCTTTCCTTCTGGGGCTTCCTTCTGTGCTTCGTACCTAGTGGGCCTCAGCCTTTACCGCACCAGGGTGGCTCATGGTGGCGCACCCGGTCGGTGTCCCCACGTCAGTAGCCCCAGAGGACCTGGTAAACTCGGAGAGTCTGGCAGGGATTCCCCCGCTGCGCTTCATCCTGGTGCGAGTCTGTACTCTCCGCGCCTTAGCGTATTCCCCGCAATTGAGGCTCTCTGTGGTGGATTTCACATAGTATGCCTGGTTCACTTCGACAAGGTCGGGACCAGTTAAGTGCTCTTGGGCACAAACATTACCAGTGTACATCAAACTCGAGTCCCCAGGCTCGAGCTTGGAGGCGCCCCTCGACTCCCACCGCCCGGGGATTTTACAGAGTCGAGATCAGCCTAAAGGGTTACCCAACGCGTCCGTCGGGATTTTCATCGCAGCAGTTTGTGCGGAAACCAGTGCGAGCTTCCACGGCTGCTGCCAGTGGGCCCGGCCCTACACGACGGATCGGTGGGTCTTACCTTTGCACCTTGTGGTACAGCATCCGAGGGTCAGCTGTGTCTGATTCAACTCGGGTATGATGCTCGGGTTAGACGGAGTCGATAACCAATCGAGTGCGCGATTTAGCGCCGTTGCGGGGGTTGCTTCCCCTTTTTCCGGTAGTCGAGAGTGTTATCGACTCTCCTTTCCAGCCGAAGAATATGGGAGCTAATAGGCTCCCGATGGGAGTGAGCAGGTTAAGACCTGCCTGTATTGTTATGCTGTGGGCAGTCGACTAAGTCGTCGACTGCACTTATTCTGACGTCTGCCACGCTCAGGCTGACATCACGCGCGTGCGTCATGCTCGCAGAGCATCCTGCTGCTTAGCCTGCCCGACATGACGACACGACGGGTCATGTCAGTTTGACCAGTAATGGGCGCGAGATTTTCGGCACGCCATGATGATGGCTTCCTCGGTTCCCGTGCGTAGTGGGCGACGCGGCCGGCGACGGTTGCCCTCCGCGCTCGCCACGTGGCCTGTTGGATGTGCGCCGTTTCACCCGAGGAACGGGTGAACGGCTCTGATTTCACCTTCTTCGTTGTTAAATAGTGGGACTTTGGCGTCGGTGGAAAGGCACGCCTCCATTCCTCTCACCGAGCCAAAGTCCTTCGTGCTCAGATTTCCGTCCTTCTTCCCTCGAGCTTTCTCCTTTCCACCATCCGTGATGATGAAGAAGGTTCCTGGCGGATGGCAGCGCTCCAGCGTCACGGAGCGCATGCTGACGATGCTCCGCCGCGACGGGCTCCTGCCGGCGCAGGAGAAGATGCCGGCGCGCGCCCCGAGGATGGACTAGTACTAGGGTTTAACAAAAACGTGGTCTAAACTCATCTATGGCGGCTGGACTAGTATATAGGTGGAGCCACGCCCCGAGGCAAACGAGCGCGTGTGCTTCGTCGACTTCGTGCATCGGGGGTTCGCCCTCCCTGTGCACGAATTTCTTCGCGGGTTGATGTACACGTACGACATCCAGCTGCACGACTTCACGCCCAACGCGATGCTGCACATCACCTGCTTCATCGTCCTGTGCGAGTGCTTCCTCGGGTTGCGCCCGCACTGGGGGCTGTGGCAGCGTATCTTCAATGTCAAGCGCAACTCCGGCGCGACTGGTGTGTACCCCGTCGGCGGCTTCGGGATCCAGACCCGCGCGGACGTCGAGTACTTCGACTTGAAGCAGCTCGACTCCGCGCAGAACTGGCGCAAGAAGTGGTTCTACGTCGCCGACGTCAAGATCGGCGACCAACAATACGGGCTGCCTCCCTTCCACACCGGTGTCGCCATGAAGAGGAAGCGCTCCTGGTCGCACCGCCATGACACCCGAGAGTGTAACGAGTCCACGCCACTCCTTTCTCGGGTGTCGGATCTTCTGAATACCGCGGGCAAGGAGGTGAGCGGCGTTCATCTGATCGCCACGTTCATTAGGAGGCGGGTGCAGCCCATCCAGGCTCGGGCGCATCCGCTCTTCGAGTATGACGGAGCCGCCGACACGACTCGGGTGTCATCGGATGAGCTTCCGGCGGACGAAGTTGAGGCCCGGGTGTGCCAGATAACCACCCTCAAGGCTGGAGAGGGTGGCAGTCTCGAGCCGCCGGTCCAGCCCTACAGCAGCGAGAACCCCGCTCCCCAGGTAAAGACTGCTCTTTACGATTTGATATTATGCTTCTTATTTGATACGATTTCTTCTCCGTTTCTGAGTTTGCCTCGTGTGCTGACGGGCTTTATATTGCTTTTCTTTCTTGAAGGATTTCTCGAGTCTTTATAGCTATCCTCCTCTTCCGGAGGGAACTGCTCCTCTCCCCGATCTTCAGGAAGATCCTGACGATCGGGATATTTCCGTCGCGTCCGCCCACTCGACGGAGAACATGGAGGAAGACAACGACGAGGACAACGTGCCCCTGATCCAGCGCAAGCGAAATCGCTACGCTTGCGCCGTGGGTGTGGAGTTGTTGACTCCTGCCGCTGCTGCCATGGAGGGATCCAGCACGTCGCAGCTCCCGGCTCATCCAGTCGAGGAGGCTGCACGGGCTAGTGATCCTGCCGCGCCGCCATCGAAAAAGCTCCGCTCGTCGCTGGACTTTTTCGATCCGGCGAGCCTTCTGGAGATTAGCTCGTAAGATTTTTCCTCTTGATTGCTTTTATACCATGTATCTTCTTCGACTTGCTCTTAACGGCTTTGGGTTTCAGGGATTCTGACGGTGCGATAGGGTCGCCTGCGCGTGCTGCCCCATCACCTGACGAGGCCGATAGCTCCGAGTCGCGCCGCAGGAAGGCGGCGGCTCCTCCTACTCCCCCTGGTCCAGAGGTTGTTCCAGTCGCGACGCCTGTCGCGCCCGACAACACCCTAGTGACCATTGCGGCGTCTCCTCCTTCAGCATCTTCGGAACACGTAAGTATCTCATCGCTTTGATTTTGATTCTTGCTTTCTATCGGGTGCGCGACAGCGCTCCCGATGGGAGTAGCCCCCGAGTCTGCGGCCAACATGGAACAGTTGGTCGTAGACTCAGAATTTCTTCAGTTATCCTCTTTGTTTCTTTGATCTTTTAGTTACCGGGTGCGCGTCAGCGCTCCCGATGGGAGTAGCCCCCGAGTCTGCGGCCGACCGAATTCGGTCGTTCGCAGGCTCAAACTTTGTTCTTTGTTCTGAATTTCTTCTTGTTTGTCTTGTCGACTTGTAGCCCGTGACCCTCGAGCTGATGGGTTACGGTCGCCGATTTGCTGCCCTGGAGGCTGAGAAGGCCGGACTCGAGAAGGAGTTCGCCAAACTCCAAGGTCTGTAAATGCTTCTTCTATTTCCTTTTGTACTTGTTCTTCTGTACCTCTTTTCTGAAAGTTTTCTTGCTCTTTGCAGATCTGCTGAAGGAGTCCCAGGAGAGAGAAAAGGAATCCTCGCAGCAGGCGGCTAAGCTGAAGCAGAGACTGCCGCCTCGTCAAAGGAGGCAGCCAAAAAGCTTAAGGAGGAGCTTGATGTTGCCGTTGCTGCCAAGGACACAGCCGATGCTGAGAGGAAACTGTTAGCGCAACGGTTAACTTCCGTCGGGTCCTCTCTTCTGGGTAAGTTACTGCACCCTTTTCTCTGAGTCTTCCTTTCTTCTTCTGTGTTGTAATCTGCTTTGCCCTGTAGGGTACGTTGGAGCTTCATCGAGCTCTAGCGCTCCTCCTGATGGTGCTGATCTTCCTGGCTCCGTCGCCGCCGTCGAGGATGCGAGCCGTCGCACGGGTGACCTTCTCACGAAGGCGACCAGTTCCTTGACTCGCCTCCATACTCGCCTAGTTCCGGAAGGGCAAGCTCCTGCCACTCTCGAAGAACTGGCGGACGCTGTTGGCGACGGTGCTCTCGACTCCTTCCAGCGCGAGCACATGGTACGTGGCTCGCAGACTACTCTCCTTATGCTTCTTGGGCATGGGATCGAGGGCGACTTCGACAAGGTGCTCTCCGGGCTTCCTCGCGGGTCTGATGGCAAGCCCGTACCTCTTGGCGACTTCGCCGAGCGCTCCCGTGAACTTGCCAGTAAGCTGGCTGGCACGCTGGAGAAGACGGCGGCGAAGCATGCGGAGAAGGCGAAGAAGTCCGCGAGCCAGCCTTAGATAGTTTTATCTTCTTGAACCTTGTAGTTATGGCGGCTTATTGCGCCTTTTCTGTAATGACTGCCTAGCAGGAATATTATCTTTTTTATGTCCAAGTTTCCACTGTGTGCGATTTCCTTGAGCCCCCGAGCCTTGCGATGATCTTCGAGTTGTAACTTTTGACAACTTTGCTTCAGGTTTTGCCCATGGTTACCTCGTCTTCGACTCCTGCGACGCCGCGCCCGCCGGTCGGCACGATTGCGGGTTCTTCTTCTCGATCTCCAGTAGACGATGATTACCGACTAACCATGCTGCGCGACCGTTGCGCTCGACTTGAACAAGAACTTAAGACGACGCAGGGTGCCTTAGCTGTGCTGAAGTCGAAACAGCCTCGCCCTGCTGAACGGGAGGCGTTTCTACTGGAGGAACTTGGGAAAGCTAATAAGGATTTGCTTTGTAAGTGCCGCGAGCCCCCGAGTGTCTTCTGCTACCACGCTTCTTCTTCGCTTAATGACTGTATCTTGTCTTGCTCTTCAGGTGTTCAACAGGATGCCCGAGCTGAGGCATCTCGTGTTTCCAACCGCCTTCGCCATATTGCTGAGGTTGTGGGCGCGACACCACGTCCTTCTGGTCAGATCCAGCTCGCGGCCAGGTGCTGGCTCTGCTGCAGGATCGGGTGAACCAAGTGACTTCCTTCGCCGGGGCGTGCCAATCTGCACTCTCACTTGTGTACAAAGCTTTGTTTCCGATGGATCCGCAGCCGCAAGGCCTTAGTGCCCTTCTGGCTCGATTCCGCAATGGCGAGGCCGCTCAAGAGTTTGTTCGTTCTCAGCTCGTGAGCGGTGCTGTATATGCTCTGGCCTTCGTTCGTCGGCGGCACCCATACATGGTCCTGACAAGGATAGAGAACGTCCCCCCTAGGCAAGATGGGCAGCCGACGTTAATGGACCCTCATTATCAAGCCATCCAAGATGTGGCCGTCAGGCTGATCAACAAGCTGGAGCGTGACACCGAGATCTCCGCGGACCGCGATGTGCTGTTGGTGCCCAAGGACGAACCTGTAGAGTAGGCCTTTGTAAAGATTACATGTAGGCATGTTAGTCTTATAGTAGTTGCTTTTGCAAAGTTTCTTTGTTTGCACATTCGTGTTTTTGTTATGCTGCAGCCCCCGAGTGTTGAGGTGTCGCTGCAGTCTTATGTTTGTGTAGACTCTATCGGCGCAGCCCCCGAGTATCGAGTGCTGCCACCAGAGCAGGATGTTTTGCTCTAACTCGAACGGTGCAGCCCCCGAGTATCGAGTGCTGCCACCGGAGTAGTATGTTTTGTGTTGGCTCGGGCGCGAGTGCTGCCACCGGAGCTTATACTTGTTCACGCCTTAGGTAGCGCAGCCCCCGAGCATCGAGTGTCGCTACTAAAGCTTTGCATGATTGTTTTGCCCTGTCGGGTGGTTGTGTTTGCACAAAGATAGAGGAACATTGCGATTTTATTATTGGGCAGAATGTCCCGACTGCTTATAGATGCGGCTTTCTCAGCCTTTTACTATGCCTACGTTACGCGTAAAAGCGTCGTAGTTGAGCCGCGTTCCATGGGTTGCAGATGAGTTCGCCGGTTTGCGGGTCCTTCAGACGGTAGGCACCTCCGTCGATGGCCTCGGCGATGATGTAGGGACCCTCCCATGGGGAGGCTAGCTTGTGCACCGTCTTCTGCTTGAGCCTGAGTACCAGGTCTCCTTCGACGAAGGATCTAGTACGCAGCCTCTTGTTGTGGTAGTTGCGGAGGTTCTGCTGATAAATTGCTGTGCGGGAGAGTGCAACATCCCGTGCTTCATCCAGGAGGTCGACGTCGTCCTCGAGTGCCTTCTGGGCCTCCTCTTCGTCGTACCCCACGATACGGGGTGCGCCGAAACGGATGTCGTGCGGCAGGACCGCCTCCGCTCCATACACCATGAAGAATGGTGTGTATTGTGTTGACCGATTTGGCGTAGTGCGGAGGCTCCACAGGATGGAGGGTAGCTCGTCCACCCAAGCTCCAGCCGCGCGCCGTAATTGTCGTGGTGGCGGCACGGACATATCCCAAAGATGGGTTTGATTTTGTGGGGAAGGCAACGAGGGTGCCTGCGCGAGATTGGGTAGCTAGTACCAAGCACAATGAACACCCGATATATCCAGGTTCGGGGCCCTTGGAAGAAGGTAACACCCCTACTCCTGCCTAGTTGTTTGTATTGCTCTTGATCACAAGTGTGGTGATTACAATGGGTTTGCCGGCTAAGATGCCATAGCCGGCTCTGGTGAGAGGTAGAAGATGATCGGTTTTCTACTACTGATGACCTGTCCTCACGCAGGAGGTCTACTGTGCCTTATATAGGCATCGGGATTAGGGTTAGGGTTTAACCCTTCCATACATGGAGATTACAATGCTGCCCCTATGACATCATCTACAGCCCAGCCGGCTCTGGGCTGGTAATCATGATATGCTAAGTCGGCTCCCGACAAGGGCCGTTACTTGTCCCCAGGACGGGGTCCCACTTGTACTTCTTGGTCGGTGGTTGAGATTCCTTTCCGGCTAGCTTATCCGGCTGGGGGCGTCCGCCTTGAGTTGTCCGGCTTCGGCCAGCCGGCTTGAGATCTTTACCCGGCCTGAGGGTATATGGGGTTCGTATCCCCAACACTAGCCCCCGAGGTCGTGGAGTCTTGAACGCTTGCGGGGAAGGCTTCGCGAACTTCCCCCCTTCTTGCTTGATTGTCTTCATTTGTGGATGTCGTGGTCCGGCTAGAGGTAGCCGGCTTGGCCTTGATGTTGGCGGTGATGACTTGTCGATAACGATCGATGATGACGGCTTGCGTGTTGATGATGATAGCTTGACCGGCTTCTGAATTTGCCGGCTCAGGGAGAACCCCTGACGACTTTGGTCAGCCGGTTTGGGTAACTAGGTCATGGCTGACGTAGGCCACGCTCTTCACGTCTTGTCAGTTCCGTAGAGTAACGGATCTTTTGTGGCAACTGCTGCTTGACCGGATTCTTTGCGAATTGTTTGTCAGAAACTCCGCGCCACGCGGCGCGTTCGAAGGTGAGTCGTCCGCCCGGCCACCTCTTTAAAAGAGGAGGCGGGGAGAACACTAGGGCTTTCCGCTTCCTTGCTTCCAAATTTCCTGTCTTCGTTTTCTCGGCTTCTGCGACGATCTCTGTGTTTCGATCTTCTTCCTTCTTCGATCTCATTTTCGTTTTCCGACTAGACTTGTTCGGCTATTGATCTGCTGTTTGTTTTTCAGGTGACGCAGGATCCAAAGCCGCCTTAGAGAAAAGACTTGCGGAGTCGGTTCCGGCTTCGCAGCATGAAGAGCAGCTGAAGGCGAAAGAGGACGCCTTGTCGCAAATGAAAGAGGAGCTTGACGCTGCTAAGGCCGCGGTTGAATCTTTGAAGGAGGGCAAAAGCGATCTGGAGGGCAAATTGAAGGCAGCGACGGACCGCAGCAATGAGGTCACTCAAGAACTGAGCAAGGCCCAGACTGAGCACCAGGGGCTGGTCAAAAGCCTTGTTGAGTATCAAGTTAGGTCGAAATTGTTAGACGTTTGTTTTTGCCTCTTGATGTTGTGCTTCCGGGTCTGTGCAGCCGGCTTGGCGGGTGCGCAGCCCCCGGGTAAATTTTTGCCGGCTTAGGGCGCAGCTCCCGAGTCCTTAGACTTGGGGTGAATGAATGCGTCCAGGGTCTGTGCAGCCGGCTTGGCGGGTGCGCAGCCCCCGGGTAAATTTTTGCCGACTTAGGGCGCAGCCCCCGAGTCCTTTGACTTGGGGTGAATGAATGCGTCCAGGGTCTGTGCAGCCGACTTGGCGGGTGCGCAGCCCCCGGGTAAATTTTTGCCGACTTAGGGCGCAGCCCCCGAGTCCTTAGACTTGGGGTGTTTTAATGCATCCAGGGTCTGTGCAGCCGACTTGGCGGGTGCGCAGCCCCCAGGTAAATTTTTGCCGACTTAGGGCGCAGCCCCGAGTCCTTAGACTTGGGGTGATTTAATGCATCTGGGTGGAATTCACCGGGTAAGTTTATAGCCGGCTTGGGCTCTGTCTCTTCGTTTCTTGTGAGTGGACCCGTCTGCAGTTACTGTTTTGTCTCGTCTTCAGAGTCCGGCTGCCACGTGCAAATCGTGGGTTTGGGGTGACGGTTGAGTTTCCCACGATGTTCCCCACTCCCGCTATAAATCGGGGCGGTTCTCCCTCGTCTTCTTCACTTGCTTCCATCGCAGTTCATCCTCCAGCACTCCTCTTCTCCACTTCGTCTCCTTTTCCTCCACATCATGGTTAAGGAAGAGCCGCTTGACTCCTTCTCCTCGGACAGCGATAGGGATCCTTCCCCACCGTCGATGAAGCGCGGGCCTGGTCGTCCCCACAAGTACCCTCAAACTGGAAGCTGCAAGGAAGCTTCCGCTGCTGCTGCCGCTGCTGCTCGGCCGAGCGGCAGTACCGGCCGCGGCAAGGGCGGCGGCCGCACTGGGTCTGTGAAGACCAGCGGTCGTGTTGCTGGGGCTGGCCGTGGCTTGTCCAAGCATGTTCTTGTTCTGCTGGACTCTCCCGCAGACTCTTTTGCTCCCGGCGGCGGGCCGCCAGGCTTTTCTTCTGTTCCTCGTTTTGCTCCTAGCCCTTCGCTGGGAGCAAACTCTGACGCTGGGGGTAGTTCGGTGCTGCCAAACTCCCCGGCAAATCCTTTCACCGTGGATTGGGATAACTTCCCAATTTGCGTGTTCGTCGTTCTGCTGCACGACTACCCGGCTATCAAGCCAGTTCAGAGGCTTCCTGAGGCCCTCGTTGGGGCCTTACCCGGCGATGGTTACTATCTTTTTGAGCTCTTCTGCGACGGGGCCTCCCAGGGTCCCTGGAAGGTGATTGTCCACTCCCGTACCATTACGGTGGGTGGCTCCACCGAGAGAAGGGCGGAGATGGTCCACGACTGGGACGGCTTCACCGAGTACTACGATCTCGACCCCGGCTTCATCCTCCACTTCCAGCTGTACCGCAAGGTCTTCTACGTGAAGGTCTTCGATGGCACCCTCTGCCTCCAGCGTTGGGTGGGCAAGAAGAAGAAAGGTGTTGCCGGGACCGCCTAGATCGTAGTGTAGGCAGCCTTCTGATGTGGCCTTTCTGAGGGGTGTCCGCCTGTGGACCTCCTCATTGTATCTTTTTATTTTCCGTTTGCCCATATATGGGCTGTAAGACTTGTTTAATATTATTGTCTTTTGAACTTGTTCTTTGTACTTGCGTCTATGTGCTGCCTTGTTGCCTTTTCCTTTGTATATCTATGCACTTGTGCCTGGCTCGATTGCATGCTTAGTTGCCGTCTTGGGTTCCTTGCCGCCTTAGGCTTGACTCCGTTGCCGACTTAGGCTTGTCCTAACCTGGGTCGTTCCCATTTGTAGGAGTGAAAAAGTTTGGAGAAGACTTGATTAGTTATCACGGCCATCTGAGACTTAGCATTTTCTGTTAAAGTGATTCAGATTATCGCTTGCTTACTGAACCTCCCTTCGTCGTTTCACGTGTACTTCACCGTCTTGCGGGATCATGCACGCTACTTCCGTGTCCGGGTTCATTCTGTAAGGCAAGGTTTTTTCAGCCGGCAACGAGTTCCGTTCGTACGTCTTTCTCATACAAGCAGCCTCCAGCTTGTTCCTTCGCCGGTACTAGGCCGGACGCGAAGGGCATACCGTTTAGCGTTAAGTATGTTAGTCGGCCGTAGTAGAGGAAAAGGTTGCCGACTGCCGGCTTAGCCGAGTTTGCAAAGCGAGGTTTTCAGTCGGCATCTCTTTCCTTAGGCTTTTCACGTGTCTTGCATCCTCCAGCTAAACTCTTGCCGGCTTTAATCCGGGTTGAGAAGTTAACCGTTTGAAGCTCCTCACGCTACTTTTTAGCCGGTTAGAAAGTTTTGCCGGCTGCTGTCGGCATAGTGGGAACCGGGGTCCCACGAGCCAGCCCGCCAGGACCCGCTACAGCAAAGGGGATTCCCCTCGAAGGGCTAGCCTCTCCCGGCCTAAGAAGGCTCTCCAGGCCTGGAGAGGTCTCGACAGGCAAGGAGGTCACTCCAAAGGTTTCCCACGCCAAGGAGCCTCTGGCCCCCGACAGGGCGCACATGGACTCTGCACCCAGCACAGAGTCACGGGCGCGCTGTGCAGGGTGACGCCAGTGCGGTCGTTGCCGTTTCCGTGCATAAAGCAGTCTCCAAAGCAAAGCAAAGAAGGAGGACAACAAGAGTTGCCACTTTGGTGCTAGGAGGAGCCCCTGCAGCTGCTGACGCAAGGGACGTCACCAAGAGGGCCCTGCTCTGAAGCGGTGTCCCACCGTCCAGTCTGGATGGTGGCTTTTTCCAGCTTTGGTGACACCTCTCCTGCCATGAACCGGGTCCATGGCTCTACCTTTATGGTACGCCCTGCCTCCTCCCTCGTCGCCATGTGGGAGCCCTTCCCGCCCAAAATATTGGGGGAGAAGAGGCCCCGGACCTCTATAAAAGGAGGAGGCGCCCATCTGGGCAAGGGGGCGAAACCCTAGCAGGCAACACACCATTGTTAGCCACCTCAAGCTCATAGAGCTCTCCTTGTACTGTGAACCTCTCCAAGCAGTGCAATACACAAAAGGCAGGAAGTAGGGGCTTTACCTCCACCGGAGGGCCCTGAACCTGGGTAAGACTGTGTCTCACCTCTCTGTCGTGCCCTCCTTCACCGACTCCAGCGAGCACCGTCGTCGTGGTTCCGTGAGGATTGTTTGACTCCGTGATTCAGCCCCTTGCCGTACCTTTCTCTCGAGAGACCCACAGTTCCTTGGGACTGTTCCTCGACAGCTGCCGGAGCAACCGGTTTTTGGTGGGCAAGGCGAAAAAAGTTGTGAAATCATGATCAAGTTGCTCATCTTTTATTCATTCATTGATGCCATAACCGATACATACATTACAAGTTTTCAAGTGTAGAATCGTCGAAGGAGAGCTGCATTCCATGGCCTCTCTGTTTCATCTCCTTCCTTGTCCATTGTATCTTCCTTGTGCTCGCGTGCATCGATCAGGTAGTATGCATCGTTGATGAGTGCTTTGCTGACTATGAATGGGCCTTCCCATGGTGAAGATAGCTTGTGCATGCCCTTAGTATCTTGGATCAGTCATAAGACTAGGTCGCCTTCTTGAAAGCGAACGTGCCTGGCACACCGGCTATGGTAGTTTCTGAGCTTTTGCTGGTAGATTGTTGATCTTGACTCGGCCAGCAGCCTTGCTTCCTCGAGTAAGTCGACTCTGTCTTCGCGTGCTTCCTTAGCCATCTCCTCTGTGAACATGACGATTCTGGGTGCGTCACACTCGATGTCAGTCGGCAACACCGCCTCTGATCCGTAGACCATGAAGAAGGAGGTGAAGCCGGTCGACCGGTTCAGAGTTGTCCTTAGGCTCCACAGGACTAATGGTAGCTCTTCGATCCATGCGTTGGCTGCTCATCGTAGAGGCTCGACGAGTCTTGGCTTGATTCCAGATAAGACCATTCCATTGGCTCTTTCGGCTTGACCATTGGTCTGCGGGTGGGCGACTGATGCGACGTCTAGCCGGATTCCAGTTTGCCCGCAAAACTTGGCGAATGCGCCCTTGACGAAGTTGGAGCCGTTGTCGGTGATGATACTGTGCGGGTAACCGAATCGATGGATGATTTCCTTGAAGAACTTGACTGTTGTTGATCCATCTAGCTTCTTAATCGGCTTGGCTTCTATCCATTTGGTAAACTTGTCGACTGCGACGAGTAAGTGGGTCATGCCTCCACTTGTCTTCCTCATGGGTCCAACCATATCTAATCCCCAGAAGGCGAATGGCCAGGTTATTGGGATTGTCTTGAGTGCTGAAGCCGGTGTATGTCTCTGGGTTGCGAAGCGTTGGCAGCCGTTGCATAGCCGGACTAGCTGATTAGCATCTTCTAGCGCAGTCGGCCAGTAGAAGCCGTGTCGGAATGCTTTGGCTACGATTGCCCTTGACGACGCGTGATGGCCGCATTCGCCTTGGTGTATCTCCTTGAGGATCTCGATCCCTTCTTCTCGGTCGACACAGCGTTGAAAAATGCCGGTTGTGCTTTGCTTGTATAACTGGTTGTTGATGATGGTGTACGCGCTTGCTCGACGCCGAATCTGCCTTGCCGTGAACTCATCTGCTGGGAGCTCGTTGTTGGCGAGGAAGGCGAGGAATGGCTGCGTCCATGATGTATTCTGCTCGATGACGAAAACATAGGCAACTTCCGCTTTAGGCGGCTCGCAATCATCCGGCTGAGGTCCCTCTGTCATGCGAATGGAGTCGGAGCCGGGGTCTGGCTTGATTGATTGCTTGTAAATCTTCTCAAGTGCCACTCCGGGTGGGATTTCTTGCCGGAGAGAACCAATGTTTGCTAGAGTGTCTGCCGCTTCATTCTGGCCACGAGGGATGTGGTGGAACTCACAACCTTTGAACTGGCCGGCTAGTTGCTGTATGAAAAACCGATAGGAGGCCATGTTTAGATCCTTGGCATCCCAATGTCCGGTGGTTTGCTGGACCGCCAGATCCGAGTCGCCGTAGCAGAGGATGCGCCTGATCCCCATAGTTTTGGCGAGCTTGAGGCCGTGAGCGAGCGCTTCGTACTCGGCGATGTTGTTGGAGGCGGTGAAGTGGATTTGCAGTACATATTGTAGCCGGTTATTCTTTGGTGATGTTAACACGACGCCGGCTCCGAGGCCCCATCTTCTTTTGGATCCATCGAAGTGCATCAGCCAGTGGATGCTGGTGTCGGGAGGCGGCGGAATGTGCTTTGTTTCTGTCCAGTCGGCGATGAAGTCGGCTAGGACTTGAGACTTGATGGCTGTTCTTTTGTCGTAGTCGATACCGTGAGCGGCCAAGCTGATGGACCACTTGGCTACCCGGCCCGTTGCATCCTTGTTGCATATGATCTCCGATAGTGGAGCCTCGCTCACCACCTTTATTGGATGCTCTTGGAAGTAGTGGCGAAGCTTCTTTGCAGCCATGTAAACGCCGTAGACGAGCTTCTGGTAGTGAGGGTAGTTTTGCTTCGACTGAGAGAGCACTTCGCTGAGGTAGTAGACTGGCCGCTGGACCAGGTGTGCCTTGCCGGCTTCTTCTCGTTCCACGACGAGGACGACGCTGACGACTCGTGGTGATGCGGCGATCTAGAGAAGCATGGGCTCCTTTGGAATTGGAGGCGCGAGGACGGGCGTGGTGACGAGCGCGCGCTTGAGCTCGAGGAAGGCAGTATCGGCCGCCTCGCTCCAGTTGAACTTGTCCGACTTCTTGAGTAGATGGTAGAGGGGTAGAGCTTTTTCCCCCAGCCGGCTAATGAACCGGCTAAGAGATGCCAGGCAGCCGGCAAACTTCTGGATGTCCTTGATGCTTTCTGGTCTCTCCATGTTGTCGATGGTGGCGATCTTTTCCGGGTTGGCCTCGATCCCCCTCGCCGAGATGAGGTAGCCGAGTAGTTGGCAAGCCGGTACCGACACGTTTCTCCGGGTTGAGCTTCATTTGAAAGAGTCGGAGGTTGTTGAAGGTTTCCTTGATGTCGTCGAGGAGTGTGCTCTTGTTCTTGGTTTTGATGATGATGTCGTCGACGTAGGCGTGAGCGTTGCGGCCAATTTGGTTGTGCACGCACTTTTGCATGCATCGCTGGTAAGTTGCGCCAGCGTTCTTTAAGCCAAAAGGCATGGTGGTGTAGCAGAACGCGCCGTAAGGGGTGATGAAGGATGTCTTGAGCTGGTCCGCCGGGTTCAGCGGGATCTGGTGGTAGCCGGAGTAGGCGTCGAGGAGCGAGAGGTAATCGCACCCGGCGGTGGAGTCGATCACTTGGTCGATGCGGGGTAAGGTGAATGGATCCTTGGGGCAGACCTTGTTGAGGGCGGTGTAATCGATACACATCCTTGGCTTTCCGTTCTTCTTGAGCACGATGACCGGGTTGGCAAGCCATTCCGGGTGGAAGACTTCCATGATAAAGCCGGCTGCAAGCAGCCGGGCTATCTCCTCCCCGATGACCTTTCTTCTATCTTCAGCGAATTGTCACAGCTTTTGACGAACCGGCTTGGCGTCGGGTCGAACATGAAGAGAGTGCTCGGCAAGTTCCCTCGGAACACCCGGCATGTCCCGTGGAGACCATGCGAAGATGATCCGATTCTCACGGAGGAACTCGACGAGCTCGCCTTCCTATTTGGGGTCCATGTTGGTCCCCACGATGATGAACTTGGATTTGTCGTTGTCGTCGAAGTAGACTTTCTTGGTGTCGCGGCCTGACTGGAAGCTGCTTTCCCCATCGGTCTTGACCGACTCGGGCACCTCCGGCTGCTTCTCTTCCGCGATCTTGCGTTTGAACTGCTTCATTTCTTCTTCGCAGAGCATGGTCATGGCGCCCTTAGCGCTGTCGGAGGCGCAAGCGATGGAGCGTCGATAGTCGCCGTTCACGGTGATGATTCCGTTTGGACCCGGCATCTTCAGCTTGAGGTAGGCGTAATGAGGCACCGCCATGAATTTGGCGAGTGCAGGTCGGCCGAGGATGGCGTGGTAGGCGCTGGTGTGGTCGACCACTTCGAATTTGCATGCTTCCCTCCGGTGATTGCCCTTAGGCCCGAAGAGGACATCAAGCCAAATACTTCCCATGGAGGTGCCGGCTCGTCCCGGGACGATTCCATGGAACACGATCCGGCTATGCTGGAGGTGAGATTTGTTGAGGCCAAGCTTCACCAGAGTGTCGAGGTAGAGGATGTTGATGCTGCTGCCACCGTCGATGAGGACCCTTGAGAATGTGCACGCCATGGCCGGTGATATGAGCATGGGCTCAAGGACCAAGGCATAGCCTCCTGGAGTCGGCATCAGATCCGGGTGATCACTGCGATCCCATGTGATTGCCGTTTCCGACCAGTTGAAGTACTGGGGGACCGGTGGAACCATAGCGTTCACCTCCTTGAACTTTCCGCGCCGGCTTCTCTTGTCGTCCAACTCGCTGATAAAAATGTGGTAGGCGGCATCCGGATGCCGGTAGTCGTCTCTTGGTGGTGAGGGCAGTCGCTCTTCTTGTCGCGGACCATTGTCGCGCGGCCGGTTGTCATGGTTTCCTTCGTCCCTGCGGTGGTCATCTTGCTCCCGGTTTTCTGGTCTTGCTTCTGGAGGAGGTGGACGCCTATAGCGGCGATTCCTTGGCCTTCCGAGGTTGCACTGCCTGACCGTGTGGGTAGCCGGCCTTTCACCATGGTTGCGACATGGAGCGTCGAGGAGAGCTTCATAGTGGCTTTTCTTTGCCCAACGCATCTCTTTGCTTGTCCGCATTCTGCGGTCGTCGAAGCCGCCTTCGGCTGCTGCTTCAGTTGTGGCCACCAGCTTAGTCTCTGTGAGACTTTCTGCCGCCTTGCGCTTGCCAGCCGACTCGGGGTCGCGCCGGGTTATCTTGATTCCGTCTTCTGCTCGGCCTTTGCGCGTAGTCGGCGTGTCGAGGGAGATTCTGCCGGTTTCGTCGATAAGGATTGGAGCTGTCATGCCGGCATCGGCAGTGGCATACTCGTCGGCGATTTGCATAAGTAACGCCATGGTCTTCGGGCTCTTCCTTAGCAGTGCATGCTTGAGCAGGGTACGATCTCTGCACCCTTGGACGAATGATTGAACAGCTTGCGCTTCTGTGACGCCTTCGCATGAGTTGCGTAGACTGGTCCACCGGGTTAGATAAGCCCGGTCCGGCTCGCCTTCTTGCTGCTTGCACATCGTGAGGAGTTGAGCGTTAACCGGACGCAGATAAGTTCCGGTGAAGTTGCGGATGAACACTTCTTCAAAGTCGAGCCAGCCGTTGATGCTTTCTGGCGGAAGGCTGTTGAGCCATGTTCGAGCTGATCCTTGGAGCATGAGGGGGATGTAGCGAACCGCCACTCGCTTGTTGCCGCCTGCGATGCTGACCGCGGTGACGTAGTCGGCTAGCCAGTCTTCCGGCTTGGCGCTGCCATTGTACCTTGGGGTGTCCCTGGGAAGGGTGAAACCCTTCGGGAACTGCTCTTTCCGGATGCGAGGTCCGAAACAGCTGTGAGTGGCGATATCTTCTTCTTTGATTTCTTTAGTCTTCTTGAGCGTCTTGATACGCTGACGTGCGTCCTTGGGAGCATCCGGCCCAAAGGCACCCAGACGTTCTTCGATGGTGATCTTCCGGCCAAGGCGGCTCTTGACGCTGCGGCCGGCTCGAGGTGCGGGCTCTTCGTCGTCGTAGTCGGAGTCGTCGTACCGGCTTGAGGTACGGTGATGTGAACTTGCACTTTTCTCGCGATGATGCTTACCCTTCTCTTTCGTGTGGCCTGATGAAGATTCTTCGTATCCATACTTGGCCTTGCCGGCTGTTGCGTGGCCGGGTGGAGGAGCCTTGCCACCTTCTTCCTGGAGTCGGTTGGCCTTGGTGACTAGCTCAATCATGCGCTTGATCTGCATCTCACGCTCTTCGCCTTCAAGGTGGCTGAGCTCGGTGGCGACAATTTCTGCCGCCTTCATGTTCAGCGCGGGGTTGTCGTACTCGGGTTGGATGACGTCGGGGATGTCTTCTCCTTGCTTGGCGCGGTTGATGGCGCCACCTAGGTCGCCTCCTCTGCGTCGGACTTCATTGAGCTTGTGGCCGTGAGCTCTGGCCGGGTCGAAGCCATTGATGAGGTTGAATTCGCGCATCGCGGCGTTGATCTTGCATTGAGTAGCGGTAACGTGGACCGACTTGTCGAGGAGGAGTTGGCGTAGCTTTTCGAGGTTGGCCGCGGCTTCGGCGGGATCCGAACCCGGTGCGATGGGAGTAGCGAGGAACTCGAAATCCGCTTCAAGGTTGCGGTTGATGTTTGCGTTGGAACCCTCTCCAGCCACGTTCTTGGACTTGCCGTTTGCTGTGGGCGTATGGTCGATGACGTGAACTTCCGCGAAGACGCTGTGCTCGATGTCGTTGGAGATTGCGCCGGTGAAGCCGACCGAGTTGGAGGAGAGCTTGCTGCCGCAGACGCTGGTGTCGAATGACGATGGGGTGTCGAAGTAGAGCACCTCTTACGGGTACTTCTCCGGGATGACGGCGATGAGGACGTGGAAGTCCCCGAAAGCGACGACGCTGGCCTTGCGAGAGGAGCTGAGCCCGACGAAGTCCTTGGGGTCACCGAGGAGGCAACCGATGGAGCCGACAGGAAGGACCATGCCGGTGACGAGACGATCGGAACCGCCGGAGCGGGGTCCCGCGCAGAACATAGCTCCGCTCGTCGCGAGCCCCACGGTGGGCGCCAAATGTCGTGGTGGCAGCACGGACATATCCCAAAGATGGGTTTGATTTTGTGGGGAAGGCAACGGACATATCCCACGACGACGATGGGCTGAGCTAGCTTTAAAGTTGATCTGAAGAACCATTTATGCATTTTACGCATTCATGATTTCCTCTGCTGTTGTAATTGTTGTGGTTAATTGCTAGCAGATATTGCCTGCAGCTGTCATTTTCGGAGTCTCATCTCTTTTACAAGAGCTACAGGTTGGAACAACTATGCCTGGTTAGTACCATTTTGCCTGTGCAATCCCTTTCTTATCTTTTATTGTGTGAGTTATGTACTGTGGTACCCAAACGTTGGGATTAAATGATTAATTCAGCATGCATATGAGGAATATTGAATATTTTTGTGCATTATCTTGTACTGGAATTTGTGTTGGTCGATTTGTATCTATTAGTCAATTATGGTATCGATCCTCTATACCTTTGTTGCCTGAATAAGCTTGATCTTGGAACAATCATGTATATTGTACCGTACACGACTCATTTGGAATTAGTTAAGTTGACATCAGTTAAATTTGTTGGATGCTTCATTAGTGGTTTCTACTTGAAACTTGACCTGTCATTTTTAGTAAATATTAAGTTATCCAAGTTGTTTTACTCATGCTATGAGTGACTGTATACTCTCTCCTAACAGGTTTATTACATGTGTTATGTAGGATGATTGGAGTCTACTTTTTTTTCCTTTGAAAGGCTATTTTTTGATATCAAATGCTCATTCAGGTGTCAAAGAAAAATCAGATCGTCCTTCCACCGTCTTTTACTGTCCCAGGGTGTGTTATATCTTTTGTCGTCTTTGTTCCCGGCTAGTTTAGAAAACTGGTGCATTTGCCCTGTTCTAAAGGGGAAATTCGCTGATAGCTATGCTTCCTTTTGCTTGTTCTGAGCACCTTTTTTTTTAACTATTTTGCTGCTAATAATATATTGGATCCTTTTTGTGTAGGTCTTCCTCACTGGCGCCGACATGAATTCATGGTAGACTTATAAATGTACAAGGACCTGCAACGTCCAGGGTCAAGAAAGATGCGGATGAGATGTTCAACAGTAGCCCCATTCATCGCATTGGCATGAAGTCAGGTATCTACCTTGTTGAACATATTTGGGCCTCATGCTTGGCCTATGCTTGATGAATCTATCATGTGACACACATTCTACATAACAACCTTGTAGAGTTTGTAGTGTGCCATATCTAGTTGAGCTGATTGGTCCTAAGTGCGTATGATATGACCCTTTAGTTTCTCCCAGTTTGGCACCTTAACTAGATATGGAGTTTCTGTTGGATAAATCTGAGTAACTGTGACGTAGTTCTGTTATCTTGCACTGGGCTGGTACACATTTGCAAAATATATCTCAGCTTTCGCTGTTATGAGAATGTTATATGCACTGTTTCTTGTTAGTCTAAAATTCTGCAGCACTTTTCATTGTTATGAGAACGTTATATGCACGGATTCACTTGATTATTGTTCCTAACTTTTCATTATTATTATTTGCAGATTTTGCATTCATTCATCAAAAGTTGGGTGTACAAGAGCGCTCCAGGAAGAACCCTGTGGAAAACCCTCACCCATAAATGTGTTCTAGCTCATTGGTGCTAGTTAGTTGTATTTGGATGGCAAGGAGCTCTGGGAGGCACTGAACGCTAAGTTTAGTGTAGCAGATGCTGGCAGTGAACTGTACATCATGGAGAGCTTTCATGACTTCAGGATGGCTAACAACCGTTCTGTAGTCGAACAGGCTCATGAGATACAGTGCATCGCTAAGGAGCTTGAGCACGCTAAGTGTGTCTTACCTGACAAGTTTGTGGCTGGATGCATTATTGGAAAGTTACCCTCTTCATGGAGGAACTTCGCCACATCTCTCAAACACAAGAGACAGGAGATATCGGTTGAAAATCTGATAGCGTCTCTTGATGTTGAGGAGAAGGCTCGGGCTAAGGACACTACTGAGAGAGGTGGTGAAGGTCAGTCTAGCGCCAACATGGTGCAGAAGAACTTTCACCATGGCAAGAACAAGGCAAAGAGCAAGCCTTCCTTCAACATGCCTATCAAGACTACTGACTTCAAGAAGAAGAAGAAGGTGAATAAAGCTGGGCAGGGAGAATGCTATACCTGCGGAGAGCTTGGCCACTATTCCAAGAATTGCCCAGAACATGCAGATCGCAAAGGAAAAGATGGCTCCAAGACTGTCAATGTCGTGACCGCTAGCAATACTGATGGGTATGGTAATTTGCCTATTGTGCTTTCAATATTTCAATCTCCATGTTGGTGGATTGATACAGGTGCTAATGTTCATGTGTGTTCTGACATCTCTATGTTCACTTCTTACCAGGTCGCACGGGATTCTTCCGTCCTAATGGGGAATGGATCACATGCTTCTGTTCGTGGTGTTGGCACGGTAGATCTGAAGTTTACTTCGGGGAAGATCGTGCAGCTGAGGAACGTGCAGCATGTCCCTACTATGAGCAAGAATCTCGTTAGCGGCTCCCTACTATGCAGAGATGGGTTTAAAGTAGTCTTAGAGCCCAATAAAGTGGTTGTGTCAAAGTTTGGACAATTTATTTGTAAAGGTTTTGAGTGTGGAGGCTTGTTCCGCTTTTCCCTTTCAGATTTTTGTAATAAGTCAGTGAACCATATTTGTGGCAATGTGGATTCGGATGCTAGTTTTTGGCACTCTCGTTTATGTCACGTTAATTTTGGTTTAATGTCTCGGCTATCCAGCATGTGTTTAATTCCGAAATTCACCATCGCCAAAGGTTCTAAGTGCCATAGTTGTGTGCAATCTAAGCAACCTCGGAAGCCTCACACGGCGGCCGATGAGAGAAACTTGGCACCTCTAGAACTCATACATTCTGATCTATGCGAGATGAATGGTGTGTTGACAAAAGGTGGAAAGAGATATTTCATGACGTTAATTGATGATGCTACTAGATTCTGCTATGTTTATTTGTTGCAAACTAAAGATGAAGCATTAGACTACTTTAAAATCTATAAGGCTGAAGTTGAAAATCAATTAGAGAGAAAGATCAAGCGTCTTAGGTCGGATCGTGGTGGAGAATATTTTGTGAAAATATTTGATGAATTCTGTGAGGAACATGGTATTATTCATGAGAGGACGCCTCCCTACTCGCCCCAATCAAACGGGGTTGCCGAGAGGAAAAACCGCACGCTGACCGACTTGGTGAATTCCATGTTGGACACTGCTGGTTTATCAAAGGCATGGTGGGGGGAGGCCTTGTTGACTTCATGTCATGTCCTGAATAGAATTCTCAACAAGAATAAAGAGAAAACCCCTTATGAGGAGTGGGTTGGAAGAAAGCCATCACTTTCTTATTTGCGTACATGGGGATGCTTGGCGAAAGTCAACATTCCTATTCCGAAGAAACGCAAACTCGGACCAAAGATTGTATTTTTCTGGGCTATGCGCAGCGTAGCATTGGTTATAGATTTTTAGTGGTTAAATCTGAGATTCTGGATATGCATGTTGATACTATAATGGAATCTCGTGATGCAACATTTTTTGAGAATATGTTTCCTATGAAAGATATGCATAGTACTGCTAGAATTTCTTCTTAGATAATTCCTGAATCTAGTACATCGAATGATCATTCTGAACAACCATAAGTTGAGGAAGTCCTGGAGAAGGATGACAATGATTCTGCTCCCAAGAGGAGCAAGAGACAGAGGACTGAAAAGTCCTTTGGTGATGATTTCATTGTGTACCTTGTGGACAATACTCCCACATCCATTGCAGAGGCATTTGCATCTCCTGATGCTGATGACTGGAAAGAAGCTGTCCAAAGTGAGATGGACTCGATTCTTTCTAATGGAACTTGGGAATTATCTGAGCGACCCTACGGCTGCAAACCTGTGGGTTGTAAGTGGGTGTTCAAGAAGAAGCTAAGACCTGATGGTACTATTGAAAAGTACAAGGCACGGCTTATGGCAAAGGGCTACACCCAGCACGAAGGCAAAGATTACTTTGACACCTATTCACCTGTTGCTCGTCTGACCACCATTCGTGTACTACTTTCCCTGGCTGCCTCCTATGGTCTTATCGTTCATCAAATGGACGTAAAGACAGCTTTCCTTAACGGAGAGTTGGAAGAGGAAATCTATATGGATCAGCCTGATGGGTTTGTAGTAAAAGGTGAAGAGAGAAAGGTGTGCAAATTGTTAAAATCTTTGTATGGGCTGAAGCAAGCACCTAAGCAATGGCATGAGAAGTTTGACAGCACTTTAACGGCTGCAGGCTTTGCTATTAATGAGGCTGACAGGTGCGTTTATTATCGCCATGGTGGGGGCGATAGCGTTATATTATGCTTGTGTATGTTGATGATATACTCATTTTTGGAACAAACATGATAGTGATAAATGAGGTTAAGTCTTTTCTGTCAAAGTGCTTTGATATGAAAGATCTGGGACAAGCTGATGTGATCCTGAACATTAAGCTAATTAGGGATGAGAGTGGGATTACATTAACGCAATCACACTATGTTGAGAAGGTCTTGAACCGCTTTGGTTATATAGACAGCAAGCCTTCTCCAACACCCTATGATCCCAGCGTGATGCTCAGAAAGAACAAAAAGGAGACGAGAGATCAATTAAGATACTCTCAAGTGATCGGATCACTCATGTACCCCGCGAGCGCGACGAGACCTGACATCTCATATGTTGTAAGCAAGTTGAGCAGGTTCATGTCAATACCGGGTAATGATCATTGGCATGCACTTGAAAGGGTCATGCGCTATCTGAATGGTACAATGAGCTATGGGATTCACTATTCTGGGCACCCTGCCGTGCTAGAGGGATATAGTTACTCTAACTGGATTTCAGATGCTGATGAGCTCTACGCCACAAGTGGGTATGCGTTTATCCTTGGAGGTGGCGCAGTGTCATGGAGGTCTTGTAAACAGACCATATTGACGAGGTCAACCATGGAAGCAGAACTTACTTCCTTGGATACAGCCACTGTAGAGGCAGAATGGCTGCATAAGCTCTTGATGGACTTGCCGGTGGTTGATAAACCATTGTCGGCCATCCTAATGAACTGTGACAACCAAACGGTGATTGTCAAAGTGAACAGTGCTAAGGATAACGCGAAGTCATCAAGACACGTCAAAAGACGCTTGAAGTCAGTCAGGAAAATGAGAAACTCCGGAGTAATAACTGTTAGTTATATTCAAACTAACAAAAACCTGGCAGATCCCTTTACGAAGGGACTATCACGCAATGTGATAGATAGTGCATCGAGGGAGGTGGGGTTGAGACCCGTGAGCGTTACACCATAGTGGTAACCCAACCTATGTGATCGGAGATCCCGTGAAGTAGGACCTGGGAAGAACAAGCTAGTGGTTTAACTGAGGAGAGTTACCTTTGTAACCCTCTCCGTGGAAGATGCATAACTCTCATATTCTGTAAGAAAGGTTGGCAATACGCCTTAATGTGTTTCTGTTGGCTATTCATATCAAAGGTTCTATCCTACAGAGCGACCTTGAAAGAACACACCTATATGAGTTCCGACTGTTAAACGTCGCAGTCTATGAGTTTTGGGTGATCTCTAGTAAGCTCATGAAGAGACCAGGGAGTATGACGCATATGCTCCACCCGCGGGGTAGGCTACTGGCAGCCATGTACTGGTTATGACTTTGAGTGAAGTCCATTGGCACCAAACTTGCAATTCAAGGTTCGTCCATTGTTCAAGTTGCTGATAGATGTAGCTTGAAGCTCTAGACGGAAGTTCAACTTAACAGTCTCTGCTGAAACACTAGTATATAAACAAGAAACGAGGTTTGGCAAATATCTCTAAATGGGATTTGAGATCTGGTGGGGGATTGTTAGATTTGGGCCCATATGTGGTAGCCCAATAGCAATTTCAGAATATCTCAAAGCCCAATAGTGGTGGCAGAATTTTGTGTGTGTTCACACATGAGAGTGGAGTGGGAGCTAAAGTTTAGTCCCACCTTGCTAGTTTGATGGGAGTTGCACCAACTTATATAGTGGAGTGTTCCACTACTTGATAAGCTTGTGAGAACAAGAGGCTCTCTCACGCGCTCCTCCTCCTCCGCCGCCGCTCACACGCACGCACGCACGCACCGCCCGCCCGTCTCGTCACGACGCGCCGCGGGTTGCGGGAATCTCGCCGAGCTGAGCTTTATTTTTGCAGTCCGGGAAAATGGTTTGGACGGACGCATCGGACGGACGCGTCACAGTTAGTCGGTTCGGGTCGCTCCCGGATTGTGGGCTACTGTAACCGACCTAAAACGTGTGCGACGTGGACCTGGCCCACGTTGTACCCGTTAGGGTTTTCCCGAACCGCACTATATATTGCCGTGTACCGCGTGTGCCACTACACACAGAACCAATCTAGGTGTTTGCCAATCTCGCTTCTTGCGCCGCCACCGTAGTCTACTCCATCCCGGTCGTCGGCGTGCACCGGCGAACGGGACAGCAGGTCTACGGAACCACCCGTCCTTGCGATCCTGTACGGGAGAGGGCGAATAAGGTTTTTGGGAAGCGCTCCGCACGACTGCTCTCAAGTTCTTCATCACGGATCCTGCCGCCCTTCAAGCTGCTGCCGTCGCTGTTCGGTACATTTGTTTCTCTCTGATGGCTGTGTTTGTACGTGTCTTGCTGGTATTCTTGTTGAGTAATACGTCTAGTATTTTCGAGTTCAACATGTTAGTAGTTTTTGCGATCATGATTTATATTCTGGAATTAATCATGGAAATTATGCCTATTATTTCACCAGACGATGGCGGCGCTCGTGACGCTCCTCCGCGGCCGTCGCGGCCTCTTTGCGCTGCCGGCGCTCCTCCTCCTCGCGCTAGTGGTCGCGGGCGGACCACGCCAGCGCGAATTCCTCTGACGCCGGCAGGACGTCATTGAGGCTCGCCTGTTGATGGGGGGATACTTTCCGGGTAGGCCCATGGAGCCGGAAAGAGGACCCGCCAGAGAAAGCCCAATACCGGGTTGCGCCAAGAGCTACTTGGGCCAAGAGAAGGACAAGTCGGTGGTCCAGAAGGCAAGTCCAAGAGCCAAACGAAGACTCCTAAAAGAGATAGAGTAGGAGTCCGCATCCTAGTGTAACCCGGGTAGAAGTAGGACCCGGGGGGTTTCTCCACCTTTATAAGGAGTCCCCCGGGGCTTAGATCAGGCAAGCTAAGAAGTCTCAATAGAAGCCCTCACAACCCGCAAGCACCACCAGATCTAGAGAGCCCCATACTCGCCGAGTCCTCGAATAAGGACTCGGCACACCTTGTAATCGAGATACTCCAAGAGAATAAAGAGGAAGCAGCAGTAGGTCTTTACCTCGAACAAGAGGGGCCGAAGCTGGGTAAATCGCCGTGTCCTGTGTCGAGATTAACGTGTTCCGTAACTCTGGTCACCATGTCCCCACAAACAAGTCTCCTAGAGGAGACATCTGCCGTGTTTACCCCACGACAGTTGGCGCCCACCGTGGGGCCCGTGATCGCAGGAGTTGAGATCACGGGACAAGCTCGCCAGGCTATGGAGAAGCTCGCAATTGGCCAGATCTACACAGATGAGCATGGAGAAACAGAGATTGATGACTACGGATGGACCGAAGCAATGCATGAGGTTGATGAGGGATATCAGATGGTATCTGGAAAGATCAATGTCTTTGTTGGTATGGTTTGCACATCAGGGGTGCGTGCGAACTCGGCGGAATCAGTTACAGAGAACACCGTTGTTGTTGAATCTGAAGGAGAAGAGTCCGTGTCTACCCCGGAAGCCGGCCTCTCTGCCGACTCTGGGAAGAAGCAGCTCCCGATCGAAGAGTCGGAGAAGCAGCTTGAGGAAAGTTCAGAGCCAGAGTACGATGCTGATTCAGAGTCTATCTTACCCCTGTTTGAGGATCGACTCGGATATGGGATTGAGGAGGATGATTACGTGGAGTCGCCAGCACGGACTCGCCATGTGGGAGTCTACATGTCAGGTTCTGGAGGTGATCAGCTAGATGAGACCTTAATTACCAAGGAGATTACCCCCAACAATGCTGCAGAGCGTGCATCAGAGTTGGCCAGAGCTAAAGCAATTCTAGAGAAACGTATGGCTGATGTGGAAGAGGCAAATCGCAAGTTAGTAGCAGATCAGGCAAGCTAACAAGTCTCAATAGAAGCCCTCACAACCCGCAAGCACCACCAGATCTAGAGAGCCCCATACTCGCCGAGTCCTCGAATAAGGACTCGGCACACCTTGTAATCGAGATACTCCAAGAGAATAAAGAGGAAGCAGCAGTAGGTCTTTACCTAGAACAAGAGGGGCCGAAGGTGGGTAAATCGCCGTGTCCTGTGTCGAGATTAACGTGTTCCGTAACTCTGGTCACCATGTTCCCACAAACAAGTCTCCTAGAGGAGACGTCCGCCGTGTTTACCCCACGACACCTGTATAGCGAGCCTCGTCGCCTCGTCCTCATCGTACGGCTCGGCCATCTTCTTCTTCATGGCCCGGAGGCCGCGCTCGTCCGTCTTCTTCTTCTCCTCCTTGCCGCGGCCGACGGCGACGCCTCGCGAGGATCTGCCGGAGTCCTCCTTCACGCGGCCGATGACAATGCCGCGCGGAGGCCTCCGCACCGGCGCCTCGCTCGGCTCCTCCTTGACGTGTGCGAGCTGGAGGGGCGGCGCGGTAGCCGGAGTAGGAGGAGAGGAGGGCGGTGCGGTTGCCGGAGGAGGATAAAGATGTCATCCTCCTCGCCGTCAACAAAGACGGGGCCTGGGGGAGTGGGGCCTGGAGGGGCGGCGAGTTCCCCTGCTTGATGTAGTCGAGGACGGCGTCCAGGGAGCGGTCGGGCACGCCCCACCATGCCGCTCGCCCCTCCCTGTTATTGCGCTCCGGCTCGGTCGATGCCGGGCCGGTGTAGTCGTTGAGCAAGCGCCGGCGCCTGTCGGTGAAGAATGCCGTCCAGCGCTCGTGGTGCTGAGGATCCCGGGCGGGATCCTGGCGCTCCGCCGGCGTGAGTAGCTCGCGGACGGCGGCGATCTCCATCCAGCGATCGTCGCTGGAGGGGATGGGGGGGACGAAGAATCCCATCTGGCTCAGGCGCCACCCTCCGGAGAAGCGCAATCCGGGCGGGCATGGATAGCCCGCCTCGAAAAGGAGACGCACCTCCCGTTCCTGGAGATGCGACCGCGTGAATGGGAACATCCCGGCGATGAGAAGATGTGGTCGGCGAGAGGATTTGGTTGTGTTCTGGAGGTGCTCGGCGAGAAGGTGTTCTGGAGGAGGAGCGGAGGGGCAGTGAATAAATACACCGGCGGGGAGGGCGGGGCAGTAAATGTGGCACTGTAACTCCGCCGCGTGGCCTCGCCGCGTGGCCGGTTTGACGCGACGGCGGCAGCCTGATCGACGGCATGCGCAGTAATGTGACGCGAGAGACGAGACGACGAGGACGACGAACCGTTGTGCGACTGACACCGCGGGTCCACGGGATGCTTCGCGCGGTTTCCCTCGGCTCCGCGCCGTTTCGCGCCATTTTCCCTTTCGCCGGAGCCCACAGGCCGAACCCAGCGGGCCGGGTTCGGCCTGGGACGCCGGATAAAATTTCGGCCAAATCCAGCAAAAAACGAGGCACTGGGGGGACCTGGGGACGCGACTAGGTAAATTTTGGGCCGCCGGCGTCTAAAAATGCTCCTGGGGGGCTCCGCGGGGGCACGGCTGGAGTTGCTCTTAGGCACTCCGTACTTGTGCGAGCCGTGCATGCATCTGCATGGGCGTGACATGCACCCGTTTGCATCGGGCTATTTTTTCTCCGAGTTGCATCGTTGGTAGTCTAGAGCTGGGTGTGGGTGTGGCATGTACCCGTTTATTCCACGGGACTCGAGCAACATGCACTTTGCAGCTTTGCACTACTGTTTAGCGAGGAGCGCGACGTGATTACAAAACAAAAAACAGGAGGTTGTTTGGCAAAAACGCACCGAACACTATGTGGCAGCACCTCAGCCTTCCAGCATATTCAGGACCGTATATGAGACCCTAGATGTTACATATTTTCATGTACGAGGACCGTATTCACTAGTGGAAACAGGGGCTTCGGTTTGGCCCTTCCGTCCCGGTTCCCATATGAACCGGTACCAATCGTGGTACTAGTCCCGGTCATTGGTCCCAGGGCGCCCGCCAGGACCAGTCCCGGTTCGTAGGGGACCTACCGTCCCGGTTCGTAACACGAACCGGTGACAAAGGGATGCGGGAGGAGGCGGCAGAGGTGGGACCAGCCCGGACAATGTACTTTCCCGGTTCTATTTACAGACCGGGACTAATGGCGGGACTTTAGTACCGGTCCTTGTTACGGACCGGGACTAAATAT
Source organism: Puccinellia tenuiflora (assembly GCA_012064385.1). Classification (NCBI taxonomy): domain Eukaryota; kingdom Viridiplantae; phylum Streptophyta; class Magnoliopsida; order Poales; family Poaceae; genus Puccinellia; species Puccinellia tenuiflora. The sequence continues at coordinate 363,585 of QRDG01001672.1, read as the reverse complement.
ATTCCTATATCATCTCCCACCCCCGACCCGGCCGTGGCCAGGCCGTGGCCATTTTTGAGCTCCGGGTTCATCTCCATTTCCTTAACCCTTGCTCCTTCCGAGCACAAGTTCGGCCCCTATTTTCCCCACCATTTGTCAAGCTTGGCGGCACCTCATCTACCCGACGGTTAGCACTCCGGTGTTCCTTTTTAGCTCATTTTGGTGCTAGTTAACAAATTTCATTTTTCTAGTGCTAGCTAGGTGTTTGATGAAATGCCTAAGTAAGAGATTTCATTTTTTTACATGAAATTTTAGCTCAAATTAAAGTATAATGTATTGGGTTTACAGTTGTCCGGTGCCCATCTTTACCGTCGTCGATCGCCCGCGCCATCCCGTCGCCGGCACCTCCTCGGTGAGTCTTTTGTTTTTATCCCTTTTTAACTTATTGATATACTTTAGATGCATATATATATTATCTTACTTTTTTTATATGTATAGTGTGTCATGGTTCTGATATCCGTCCCCATCGGTCCTCGTCCGGTCTACGACGATCTGGATGTCGTTGTTGAACCGGAAATTCCAACCGACCCTATCATCGAGTTTTTTGAAAATGAAATTAATGATTTGAAAGCAAAATTGGAAAGAAGTGAAAATCTCCGTCTCCAAACCCTAGACGAGAAGATGAAATTGGAGCTCCATATTGCCGACGTCGTCGATGAGCACAGGATCAAGATGGATGCAATGCGCTTGAAGATTAGAAAAATTAGAAATTATGCCATTCATAAAGAGGCTTGGTATCATTATGGTGTTGGTTCGATAGTTACCATAGTTGTGATTTTTATCGCATTTGTTGTTGGGCTTAAATTCTTTAGATAGTTGTATGTTAGTTTGAACTAATGTATGTTTGTGAGACTATATGTATTACATTTGGTCATTTGCTCTACTTTGGTTTGAATGTGATGAACTTATATATTAATTAACTTTATCACTGTTATATATTGAAGACATAGTGTTAATGGTTTTTTATATTTTTTATATAATGCAGATGAGTCGGCAATGGATGTACAGTGACCGACGTTCTCCCGACTTTATTAATGGCGTGCATTATTTTCTCCAAGTGGCTGAGAAAAACAAGCCTCCAAATGGTTTTATTTCATGTCCATGTAGTGTCTGCAAGAATACTCAGGACTACTCTACCTCACAAACCATTCACGTCCACATGTTGATGTCCGGTTTCATGGCCGGTTATAATTGTTGGACCAAGCATGGAGAAAGAGGAGTTATAATGGAATATAAAAGGTCCCGTCAGGCTTCTCGTCGAATATAAAAGGAATAATTAACATGACAGAGTTGAAGTTTCAGAACCTAAAGTCTCATGACTGCCACGTGATTATGACACAATTACTTCCCCTGGTGCCTCTCCCTCATTGACAGGTCCAGAGTGCTTATCAGATGTAATCAGATCCGAGTCCTTCCCCAGTGATTTTAAGGAGCCTCGCAAGGTTCCCAATTATGAGCCAAATATGGACCCGACTTCTTGGTTAAGTACTTATGAGATGGCAATGAGTATTCGCAATGCTACAGGCAATTTGTGTGCAAGGTTCATGTATCTTATGATGGACGGACCTGCAAAGGTATGGATGCGCAATCTACCTCCAAGGTCCATTAATTCATGGGAGCAGCTCAAGGCGGTTTTCATTCAGAACTTCCAAGGGACTTGCAGAAAGTTGAGTACAATTGAGGACTTAGAGAGATGTGTTCAGAGGAAGGGCGAGTCTGCCCGACATTGGATGAAAAGAGTCTCAGAGATCATAAATTCTTCGCAGGGACTCCCACCTATCTCAGTTTTGATGGCGATGGAGAGGAATTGCAGCTATAATCCTTTAAGTTGGAAGCTTGGAAGAATGAAGGAGAGTTTGAATCAAGGAGTCCCCCTCACCATTGGAGAGATCATGGCGGGTGCTAATAAGCACGCTGCCACCGACAAAACCAAGGACAACGAGGAGGGAGGTAAAGGACATGGAGGTAGTGGACAAAACCAAGCTCAAAATCAAAGCCAGAACCAAGGAAGCAACAAAAGGCCATATAATGATAGCTCAGAATTTGTAGCAAACACCAACACCGGCTTCAAGCGCAAGGACAACAACTCTAGAGGCTTTCAAGGCCAAATGCCGACTCCTCAGCAGGTGCTGGGAGTCCCGTGTCCTCGCCACGCCAAGAACGGACGATGTGGGCACACCCTTGGGGAGTGCGCAGATATCAGAAATTGGAGGAATAACCCAGCCAATGGCGGGTTCAGAGGTAACAGTGGTGCAGGAAATGGTGGCAATGGTGGCGGAGCCGGGCCTAGTGCAGGTCCTGGACAGAACAACAATAACAACCAGCAAGGCGGAGGCGGGTTCCAGCAGAACCCAAAGCAGCTCAATGATAGCCGTGGTCAGTATCATGTTACGTCTCGACCTCATAGGCCCAACTATGGTTCATATCACGTATTCACCACCAGCAGCTCAAGGAGATCGAAGAAGTTGAAATTGCGTGCGGTTAATGCCGTGGAGCCGGCAGTACCTCAGTGGCTTAGGTGGTCTGAGCAAGAGATCACTTGGAGTCGTAAGGATCATCCCCCACGGGTTGAGGACCCGGGGCAGTTAGCATTGGTGGTTGCACCACAAGTCGGAGGATACGTTCTCAATAAAGTCCTCATGGATGGAGGCAGCAGCATCAACATCTTATACTATGACACATTCAAAAGGATGAAGTTGCTGGACAGGCAGCTCGTTCCAACAGAGACAGTTTTTCACGGTATAGTGCCTGGGAAGTCGGCAAAACCAGTAGGCAAGATCTATCTGGAAGTCGCCTTTGGCACGTTTGAGAATTACAGGTCAGAAATTTTGCCCTTTGAGGTAGTTGATCTTAAAAGTCCTTATCATGCATTGTTTGGAAGGCCAGCATATTTCAAGTTCATGGCAAGGCCGTGTTATGTGTACCTGAAGCTTAAAATGCCGGGTCCTAACGGAGTTATCACAGTTAACGGAAGCCGGCAAATGGCCCTTGAGTGTGAGGAGGGCGATGCAGTGTTGGCAGAGACGGCTTGTGCTCAAGAGGAGCTCAAGTTCTATAGAGCACATGTGGATCCGGAGGACAATACTGTCCTCAAGAAGCCGGCCACAGAGGAGAAGATGAAATTCAAGTCTGCTCAAGATACAAAGAAAGTTGATTTTACCCCTGGGGACTCCTCCAAGCAGTTCACCATTGGGGCCCATCTTTCTGATAAATAGGAAAGCGCGCTCGTCGAGTTCATCCGTGAGAATCGGGATGTCTTTGCATGGAAGCCCTCTGACATGCCAGGAATCCCGAGAGAACTCGCCGAGCACAGCTTACATGTTAATCCAAACGCCAAGCCAGTAAAACAGGGACTTCGCAAGTTCCATGATGATAGGAGAAAAGCTATTGGAGAAGAGGTTGCCCGACTTCTTGCAGCCGACTTCATAAAGGAGGTGTACCACCCTGAGTGGGTGGCCAATCCAGTTCTAGTCCCAAAGAAAACTGGAGAGTTGAGGATGTGCATAGATTTCACGGGGCTCAACAAACATTGCCCTAAGGACCCCTTTGCTTTGCCAAGGATCGATCAGATTATTGATTCCACGGCAGGGTCAGAGACTTTGTGTTTCCTGGATGCATATTCAGGGTACCATCAGATCAGGATGAATGAGGATGATGAGTTGAAGACATCTTTCATTACGCCCTTTGGAGCTTTTTGTTACAAGACAATGCCCTTTGGGCTCAAGAATGCTGGAGCAACTTATCAGCGATGCATCCAAAATTGCTTTAAGGAGCAGATTGGAAGGAACGTTCATGCTTATGTGGACGATGTGGTAATCAAGTCACAAAAGGCCGAGTCCTTGATTGACGACTTGACTGAGACTTTCAACAATCTAAGGAGGTATGAGATGAAGCTGAATCCTACCAAGTGTGTATTTGGAGTCCCAGCAGGTAAACTCCTAGGCTTCATTGTTTCGCATAGAGGAATTGAGGCAAATCCAGAGAAAATCAAGGATATTCATAATCTAGAGCGCCCGACTTGTCTAAGGGACGTTCAGAAGTTGACAGGATGTGTAGCAGCTCTCAGCAGATTTATTTCACGACTCGGGGAGAAGGCAATTCCCCTATACCGGCTTCTGAGGAAGTCGGACAAATTTGTATGGGATGAAGAAGCTGACAAAGCCTTTGAGGAGTTGAAGAAAACATTGTCTACAGCTCCAATTCTAGCAGCTCCTACAGATAAGGAGCCGATGCTGCTTTATGTTGCAGCCAATGAGAGAGTCGTCAGCGCAGTTGTTGTAGTGGAGCGGCCTGAGGAAGGAAAGGAATATCCTGTTCAAAGGCCTGTATATTACATCAGCGAGGTCCTCACAGAGTCCAAACAGAGGTACCCTCAGTGGCAAAAGCTGGTTTATGGAGTCTTCTTGGCAAGCAGGAAGCTCAAGCATTATTTCCAGGAGCATGCTATCAAGGTGGTGAGCTCAGCACCACTAGCAGATATCATACGCAATAGAGAGGCTACAGGAAGAGTCGCCAAGTGGGCCATCGAGTTGGGTCCTTATCATATCACTTATGAGCCTAGAACGGCCATCAAGTCTCAAGCACTAGCAGATTTTGTCAATGATTGGACAGATTTGAGCAACTCTCCAAACACACCATGTGACAAGTACTGGACAATGCACTTTGACGGGTCCAGACAACTAGAGGGATCAGGAGCCGGCGTGGTCCTGACTTCTCCTAAAGGTGACAAGTTGGCATATGTTTTGCAATTACACTTTGACTGCACCAATAACATGGTAGAGTATGAGGCATTATTACATGGGTTGCGTATGGCAAAAGATATGAGCATTAAGCGTATCAGATGCTTGGGAGATTCAGATTTGGTAGCCCAGCAGGTATCAGGCACTTGGGACTCCAAAGACGCAAACATGGCAGCTTACAGAAGAGTCGTCGATCAGATAGCCGGCTTCTTCAACGGTTATCAAGTGGAGCACATAGACCGTCGCAAAAACGAGGCAGCAGATGCTTTGTCAAGGTTAGGATCAAGGATAGAAAAGGTCCCACCTAATGTGTTCTTGGATGAACTCCACCATCCCTCAATCAAGTTGCCCTCTGAAGAAGAACTCGCCTTCCCAGATCCAGAGTCGGCTTTGGTCGCTGCAGTTAGGGCGACTCCGGCCTGGACAGAGCCATATTTAGCATATATCCTACGGGGAGAACTCCCAAAGGATGAGGTCAAGCAAAGGCAGCTTATCAGACGGTGCAAGTCCTACACCGTGATCAATGGCGAGTTGTATCGGAGGAGCACAACAGGAGTCTATCAGAGGTGTGTATCTCCTGAAGAAGGCCAACAAATATTGCAAGAAATCCATGCTGGAGATTGTGGCCATCATGCCTCAACAAGGTCCCTAGTGTCAAAAGCTTTTAGGCACGGGTTCTATTGGCTCACAGCCCACTTGGATGCAGAGAAAATCGTACGAGTCTGTGATGGTTGTCAAAGATATGCAAGGCAAGATCATGTCCCAGCACAGGAGCTGCGAACTATACCAATCACATGGCCCTTTGCAGTTTGGGGGCTTGATATGGTAGGGCCCTTCTCAAAGTCGCCCTGCCATAAGACTCACCTTTTGGTCGCAGTGGACAAGTTTACAAAGTGGGTTGAGGCAGAACCCGTCAGCAGAGTTGATGCAGCTTCTGCTGTTCGATTTATCAAAAAGATAGCCACCAGATTTGGTTATCCTCATAGCATTATCACAGACAATGGCACCAACTTATCAGTTGGGGAGATGGCTAAGTTCTGTGGAGACAACAATATCCGGCTTGATCTAGCCTCAGTGGCCCACCCACAGTCCAATGGACAAGCAGAACGTGCAAACCAGGAGTTGCTAAAGGGAATCAAGCCCAGATTGCGGGTTCCTTTGGTAAGAGCAGCTGGAAGTTGGGTGGAGGAGTTGCCCTCAGTGCTATGGAGCATAAGGACGACTCCCAATAGGTCTACCGGGTTCACACCTTTTTTCATGGTATATGGAGCTGAAGCAGTCCTTCCAAGCGATCTACTCCACGACTCCCCAAGAGTCGCCAATTACGTTGAGACAGAAAACGAACTCGCCAGGCAGGACTCCTTGGATATCTTGGATGAGCAGCGAGAGTTGGCTTTGGAGAGATCAGCAGTCTATCAACAGGACTTGCGACGTTATCATGCACGCAGAATCAGGACTCGTACTTTCCAGGAAGGAGATCTAGTCCTTAGACTTGTCCAAAACAAAGAAGGGATGCACAAGTTGTCTCCTCCATGGGAGGGACCCTTCATCGTAAGCAAGAAGCTGCATAATGGATCGTACTACCTAATGGATATGCGAGAGCCAGCACAAGCAAGCAAAGGAGCTGATACAGCTCACACCATGGAACCCTATGCTGAGGCAAAGAGGCCATGGAACATAGCACAACTGCGCCCTTATTATAGTTAATTGTATTGGAGTAGCATAAAGTTAATGTAATTTAGCAAGTCTCAGAAAGTCTTTGTAATGATATTAATATGAATAATGAATAAAGCCGGCTTCTCTTCAGAAAAGAGTATTTGTCGTGTCACCCAGTGAGTGCGCTTTATTTCTGTTCATATCTGGTTCTTGGGGGCTTTGTCTTTCAGGAAAAAGATTTAAAGCTTAGAACTCATGAACCCGGCCAAGATGCCGACTTATCCTTAAGCTTTACCTGGTAAGTTAGATGCATCCTGTACATCAAACCAGTTGCTTATTAGCAAGAATCTGGGCAGGGCCTACTTATTCATCAGTGTAATCTTAAGAAGGGTTATAAGAACCAATATAATAAAGACTTGATTTCAGAAGCTCAGGAAAGCACATATAAAACTGAACAAGTCACCAAAATATATCAAAGGCACAGATGCCATAAAGTTTTACATAAGCCAGAGATAAATCAAAGTTTTGCAAAAGCCACCCATGACATAAATTATTACAAGGCAAACAGCCTAAAAGTCATCTAAGGGGTTGGTCTTCTCAGGTTCAGCCGATGGAGCAGTGGAAGTCGACGCTCTAGCCGGGTCCTGGGGAGTCTCCACCTCAACCCCCGTGGCAGCAGAAGTCGTGCTGGCCTCAGGAGGAGTGCTCACAACCCGGCTTGGCACAGGAGCCGCCGGAGTTGCAGATGTAGGTGCAGAAGAAGTCGCCCTGGAAGGACGCCCAAAGTCGACCGCTGTAGGAAGTGGGGGGCTTACCCTTTCATTCTTTTCATTATAGTAATGGCAGAACTTCTCGTCCACGATCCCGGCAGCCAGAGTTGAGCCAAAAGGCCTCATATCATGCTCAATTTGGCGGAACTCGCAATCAGTGAAGGGAGTCCCGTCGTCTTTTTCTTCTGGCTTGCCAAGGGAAAGGAGAGCCGGCTGCACAGTGGCTGGGTAATAGCTCTTAGCCAGAGCAAGAACCCGGATGGCGGCTCTTCGCATCGAGGACGACTTCCAGTTTTGAATGTGGGCAGGAGCTTTTGACAACTCTCGCACTAGCTGATCAGAGTCCTGAGGGTAGAGTCCCTTAGGGTGCAGTGATTTCACAATAGCACGGGCACCCTCTTGTAGCCCGTGGCAATAGTCCAGCAAACTGTTTAATTGATTGCCAACACTAAGTTGGACTTTCTCAGATTTAGCACCTGCAAAAGGTGACATCACAAAGTTAAGCAAAGACAAATAGAAAGGAATTGTGATTATGCAAGAGCAAAGAGGAGAAATTTACCAAAGACACGCTGAGTCACAGCTTTAATGCCCTTGCGGCAAGAATCAAGCGTGGCTGTGGACTCCTTCACAGCTTTGTCTGCTGCCAGCTTGTTGGCAGCCGACTCCCTCTTGTATGCAGAAAGGTGCTCGTTCATCTTGTGCAAGTTTTCCTCCAGGCGCAAAGAGCGCTCCCTCTCCAGATCTGCAGCTTGTGTGGCTGCTGCAGCTTTCTCCTCAAGCTCAAGCATGTCCTTTTTCATTTTTGTGACAATTGTCTGCAAAGCAAAAGACAGAAAGTTAGAGAATTATAAGCTCCAAGTCGCCAAATGATCATTTAACAACTCGGCGCTTGGGGGCTACTGCATGGAAGTTTCTTTTCTACAAGTCATTGAAAGCCAAAACTTGAGCACCAAAGTCGCCGCAAGCTGGCCACTTAGTGCTTGGGGGCTACTTATCAGAATTCAAGTCTTATGAAGTTGCTAAAAGCTCCGAGTCGCCGCAGGCTAGCAACCCGGCACTTGGGGGAGCAGAGTGGAAATTTTACAAGTGTGACAGCAGTTTTACAGAAGTTGCATAAAGTGTAAAAGCCCCAATTTGTCTCATGGAGACAACCTGGAACTTGGGGGAGTAGTGTGGACAATTTTTAAGTCTTATCAACCCTACCTTATAACTAGAGTTCTAAGCTAAAGGGCTTGGGGGCTACTGGTATAAGGAGGAATCCAAGACATATAGAGCAAAGTGTAGAAAACTTACAGTATGGACATGCTTAAGTGACATGAGGGTGGTCAGCCCATCCATGTTGGCTATGTTGGCTGCTTCATTCTGATTGGCAGCCAGCTCGAACAACTCTTGGAACGATTTGTACCCGTCAACTCTGACACGGGAAAAGTCCGTCGAGTGTAGCTGGGAGCCACCACTTGCAGCTTGGTGAGCTGCCACTCCAGGCTGAGCTCCTTCTTGAGAGTTCTGGTTCTCACCAGTTGGGGGAGCTGGAGCCGCCCAAGGGCCAACAGGAGTCGTGCTGGGAGTGGGAGTCGCCGCTGTGGCAGGAGCCGGCGTTGTATTCACAGAAGTCGCCTGCGCGGCAGGAGTCGCCGCAGGCGCCTCAGCACCAGATTGGGCACGAGGCCCAGCAGAAGTCGACTCCGAAGGAGTCTTCACGGCCTCAGATGGCCTAGAGCTAAAGTCAAAGAGAGAAAGACATGATCAGTTATGAAATATTGACAAGTATCAATGAAAGTGACTAAGTAACCAGAGCCTCACTCAACGTTTGTGGCAATGGGCGGCTCCTCAGAGTCGCCAGAAGAATTGGCGTAGAAGTCGGCATAGGTGTCCTCTGAGGAGGCCTTCTTTGCCCTTTTCTCAGGAGGAGGAAGGATTTTCTCGGAGTCCTCTAAGGAGTCTCCTTCTGCATTTTCCTTGCCATGAGGGCGAGGAGTCTCCTCAGCAAGTCCGCTACTCCTAAGCCTCCTCTTGTGTTGCTTGACGGCAATTTTCTTAGCCGTACGCTTGGGCTTTGCCGCGGAAGCAAGTTGTTTAGCCCTGGACTCAGGGATTTTGCTGGTGCTTTTCCAGGGCTTCCTGGGAGGTGCCAGCTCCTTCTCGCTGGACGACTCCCCAGAGGAAGTCGTCACAGCCTCAATATGCTCCTGGTCTTGAGGACCCGGAGCTGCAGTCTCATTAACAACAGGAGTCTCTTGAGGAGGCTCCTGCATTTCTTCTTCTTCCTCGTCCTCCCCTGTGGCGGTGGCGGACGGGTCGGCCGTGGAGTCGTCGCTGGGCGGCTTCCAGAAGTCGTCCGTCAGCTGCCAAACAAAGAGATGAAAGAAATTGCAAGTCAGTTCACAAAGTGAAATAGCAAAGTGATATTTAAGAAGTTGCAAAGCAGAAATAAGAGTTCTTACCGCAGGGGGAGGAGAAGTCGCACAAAAGGGATGGAGCCCGAAGTCGGTGCTATCCTTCACCTTTTTGCCTGAAATCTTCTTTATCAGGCGCTCAATATCAACTGGGCTAGCTTGCCCAGTTGTCATACGCAGGTCGTCATGAGCCTGCCTTGTGTATTGATGAATTAGCCGGGTCCTAAGACTCAGCGGCTGAACTCGCCAGGTCAACCAGCAACGGATCAAGTCCATGCCAGTTAGCCCGTGAGACACAAGAGCCTTGAGTCGGCTCGTTAGCTCAAGAACCCGGGGGCGAGCTCCCTCGGGCGACTTGTCCTTCATTGTGGAAGTTGGGACAAGCCGGTCCAAAGAGAATTTGGGAATAGAAGTCTCCCCCGAGGGGGAGGTGTCTTTGCAGTAAAAGAAGGTTTTTTGCCAGTCTTTGACATGGCTTGGGAATATAGGTTTGGGAAAGGAGGACCCGAGACGTCTTTGGAGGGTGACTCCTCCACATTGTAGCAGAGGGCCGCCAGAGGTCTCAGGTTGTGGGTTGCAATAGAAGGAGTCCAGCCAGAAAATTGATATCTGGCTGGACCTGGAGGTAATCCTCACAGAGAGTGACGAAATTCGACAGAGTTAAGATGGAGTTGGGGGCTAGGTCATGGATGCGGAGTTTGTAATAGTCAAGGACTTGGCGGAAGAACAGATTACCTGGGGGAGAGAACCCGCGGTACAGGTGGTCGACAAAAACGACGATCTCGCCGGCGGCGGGCGCGGGCTCGATTTCATCGCCCGGTGCCCGAGCTTGCACGAGCGGGGAAATATATCCCGCATCGATGAGGCGCTCGAGCTGCTCCTCGTCAACAGAGGAACCGCCCCAGTTGGCGGAAATCCCCTTCTTCCCGCCGGCAGTTCTTCCGGCGGAAGGCCCCGTCCCGTCAGATTTGAGGGCGGTGGCGGCGGCGGCTAAGATGTCAACGCCGTGGAGGTGCCCCTCGGATTCCTCGTGGGTACGCTTGCGAGCGGCCTTGGGAGCCATAGGAGCGGGGGATAAGTGCAGATCTGCGCGCACGAGCTTGGAGGCTAGGGCTTTTGAGCTCGGGCGCAAGGAAGAAGACGAGGGAGTGAAGTGAGAGCGTGCGGGGAAAAGGTGCCCTACCTGTCCCTTAAATAGGGACAGATGGATAAGGCAAACAGAATAAATGATATCCCCAGATACGAGGAGAATCTGTTATAATTAACGGGCAGATCCCGCGGAATCCGCGAACGGTTTTTCTGCGGACCCGATGCGCCGCAAAAGCGTTAAGTGCTTGGGCGGGAAAAAAAGAAATAGGCAGAGTTTAAAGGACGACTTGTCCAAATTGGCGAGTCCTCAGTGGAACAGAAAAGACTTTGTGTTTTTTGATTTGTTTACAGGAATTCATCCAGGAGCCAACAGCTGACGACTTCCAAGGAGCCGGCTTCCAGCCGGGAGTCGGAAATGAAGAGAAGTCCAAATGATCAAGTTGCAGAAGTCGGAGCTGCGCCCAAGATGAATTCGGGGGCTACTGATGGGGGGATACTTTCCGGGTAGGCCCATGGAGCCGGAAAGAGGACCCGCCAGAGGAAGCCCAATTCCGGGTTGTGTCAAAGGCTACTTGGGCCAAGAGAAGGACAAGTCGGCGGTCCAGAAGGCGAGTCCAAGAGCCGTACGGCGACTCCTAGAAGAGATAGAGTAGGAGTCTGCATCTTAGTACAACTCGGGTAGAAGTAGGACTCGGAGGGTTTCTCCACCTTTATAAGGGGGCCTCCGGGTCTTAGATCAGATAAGCGAACAAGTCTCGAGATAGCCCGTAAGAACCACCAGATCTAGAGAGCCTCATACTCGCCGAGTCCTAGAATAAGGACCCGGCACACCTTGTGATCGAGACATATCAAGAGAATAAAGAGGAAGCAGCAGTAGGTCTTTACCTCGCACAAGAGGGGCCGAAGCTGGGTAAATCGCCGTGTCCTGTGTCGAGGCTAACGTGTTCCGTAACTCTGGTCACCATGTCCCCACAAACAAGTCTCCTTGAGGAGGCATCTGCCGTGTTTACCCCACGACACCATTGTTAAGCTATGTGCATTCCTCAATGCAATTTCTCAGAAGGTCATCAATCCAGTAACTCTGCCGGATTTAGAAAAGGAAGTGGTCCTATGTCTTGTCAGCTTCGAGTTGGTGTTCCCACCCTCCTTCTTCAATATTATGACGCACCTCATAGTTCATCTAGTCGAAGAGATTTCCGTTCTCGGTCCTGTATTTCTACACAACATGTTCCCCTTTGAGAGGTTCATGGGAGTCCTAAAGAAGTACGTTCATAACCGTGCTAGGCCAGAAGGAAGCATATCCAAGGGCTATGGAACAAAGGAGGTCATTGAGTTTTGTGTTGACTTTATTCCTGACCTTAAGCCAATCGGGGTTCCTCAATCACGCTATGAGGGGAGACTGCGGGGAAAAGGCACGCTGGGAAAGAAAGCAATAATATGTATGGACGGGCATTCTTACAGTCAAGCACACTACACGGTTTTACATAATTCCAGCTTTGTGGCTCCGTATATCGAGGAACATAAGAATATTCTACGTTTGAACCAGAGCAATCAAAATATTGGATTGATGAAGAACACATGAAGAATTTCGGAGGTTGGTTGCGAACACGTCTCTTTAATGACACCACTGTTGGAGAACAGCTATACTTGTTGGCCAAGGCACCATCTTCGACTATATTGACTTATCAAGGGTACGAGATAAATGGAAATACATTTTACACGGCCAATCAAGATAAAAAGAGCACCAACCAAAATAGTGGTATCCGCTTTGATGCAACAAACAGCAATGGGAAAAAGGACACATTACATAGAGGAGATATGGGAACTTGAATATGGACCCTTTTTAAAAGTCCCTTTGTTCAAGTGCAAATGGTTCAACCTAACAGGCGGGGTACATGTAGACCCGAAGTATGGAATAACTACAGTGGATATGCAGAATCATGGATACGACACCGAACCATTCGTCCTAGCCAGTGAAGTGGCTCAGGTTTTCTATGTGAAGGACATGTCTAGCAGAGCAAAGAAAAGAAAAGATAAACAAGCAGTGAATGCATCGTACGACGTCGAGCCAAAGCGCCACATAGTTCTTTCAGGGAAAAGAAACATCGTGGGAGTGGAGGACAAGACAGACATGTCAGAAGATTACAATAAGTTTGATGAAATTCCCCCCTTCACAGTGAAAGCTGACCCAACCATCGCGTTGAATGATGAAGATTGTCCATGGATACGACGCGATAAGAAGAAAAAATAACAGACACGAAGAAGTGTTGAATGATGTTGATGTATAGTGTTCATGTGTAATCATGTATGAGATATTTATTTATCCTAACTTGTTCTATACATATGTGTAATAATTGGTAGAATTTTGTTTTGACTGTTAAAAAGTTTAGGGTTTTTCATTGAATATTTAAAATGTTGAATATATTTATCCTAACCTCGGTTTTTATTAGTACAACGGTTTTACTCAACTCATCTATTTAAATGTTGAATATATTTAACATATTCATATTTATAAAATATGAACAATTGGAAACATAAAATGAAGGAAAAAAATACAAACGGCCGTTTAGTCCCGGTCCGTGGCTACAACCGGACTAAAGGCCATTTTCGGGCCGCTGCGAAATTTAGCGCGCCAAAAGCCCAACTTTAGTCCCGGTCCGTGACACCAACCGGGACTAAAGAACCCTTTAGTCCCGGTTGGTGTCACGGACCGGGACTAAAGGCCAATTCGAGCCTACTTGGTCCCTCTCCGCGGCTTTCTTCCCCATTTTTTGCCGCCAGGGCCAAGACGCAGACGCCTCCGGGCTCCTCTCCCGCGACGACGCCGCCAGGCTGCCTCTCCCGGGCCACCGCCGCCGCCGTCGCTCGCGTCCCTGTCCCTGCTTCGGCCCGCTGCGTGCCTCCCTCTTCCTCGCCGCCGTACCCCGCGAGCTCCGCCTAAGGTACGGCCCTCTCAAACTCTAGATCGGCACGGCGGTGGTCCGGTGGCACAAACCCTAGCTAGGTGCGTCGGCGGCGGTGGTCCGGTGACCTTAAATCGGCGGCGGGACAGTTCAGTTTGTAGGAAACATAAAGCTTTATTTATATAAAGGGGGCGGCCGGCGGCCGTTACATATAGGGCGGCCGGAGGCCGTTACATATTTGGGGGGAGGGGGGAGGTCCTAGCTAGTCCTCGTCGCCCTCCTCGCCGGAGAGGACGACGTACGACAGCGCCTCCCACAGATGCGCAGGCGGCGGCGGCGGCTGCTGCTGCTGCTCCATGGGGACGTCCCGCGGCGGCGTCCCCGGCTGCTCCATGAGGTCGCCCGGCGGCGGCGTCCCCGGCAGCTGGGTCTCAAAGACCCACTTCTGCCCGAACAGTGCCGGGGGGATGCGCAGCGGCGACGGCCACGGGAACTCCGTCCCGTATGGCGGCGACTCCGGTGGGTCGTAGGCCTCCTCCTCCTGGGCGAGGACCTGCCACCAGGCTTGCCCCGGCTGTTCCTGTGGCGGCGGCGGGGGTGGAGGCGGTCCCTGCGGTGGTGGAGGCAGACCATGCGGAGGCGGCGGGGGCAGTGTGTCCTGCACCACCATATCCCAGCGGCGGCGCTCGTCGTCGACGAAGGCCTGCCGGGACGCCGCCATGGCCGCCCGCATGGCGTCGTCGATGTCGTCCTCGTCCATGGGGGCGGCCTCGCCGTCGGAGTCGACCTCGAACCATTGGTCGAGGTTGTCCATCCCCTCCGGGAGCGGCGGGTAGGCCGTGCGCTCCACCGGCGGCACCGGGGCCAGTGCGAAATAGCTCCGGCGGCGCTCGTCGTGCTCCTCCCGGAACCATTGGTCCCAGTAGGGGGAGCTCGGCGCATACGCCGGGTCGTCGAGGAGTCCGTTGGGGAGGAGGCTGCGCCGGCGGGCGATCTCCACCGCCCTGGCCGTGGGGTCGGTCGGGATCGGCGGCACCGGAATCCGTTGCGGATTGAGGTGCCAGTTGTCCGGGAAGTGGACGTCCGGCCAGCGCACCGGGACGGTGTTCTCCCAGTGCCACTGTGCCTCCTCCACCCGGACGTACCAGCGCATCCGCTTTCCCGGCGCCAGTTTCTTCTTCTTGTTCGGCCCGCCATCCGGCGGACCGGCACGACGCGGGTCCGTGCCGATGATGCGCACTCTGCGCGGCGCCGACGACGGTGGTGGTGGAGGAGGAGCGAGGGGAGGGAGATTGGCGCCCCGGTGACGGCCGGAGCGGCCGGAGCCCGAGCCGCTGGACTCGGCCTAGTTCTTGCCGAACCACCGCTTCGACATTGCTTCGGCGAGGGCTAGGGCTAGGGCTAGGGCACGTTGGGGAGGAGGGGGGAGGGCGGCGGTGTTGTGTGAGGTCACCATCGCACGGCCGGGTCTAAAAAGGATGGGGGGCCGCGTCCACCGTGGCCAGCATTGACTGCGGGACGAGAAGCCGAGGAGGCCGTCCGGTCGCTGGCAGGTGGGCTAGGAGCATTGACTGCGGGGCGCGGACGGTTCGATGGCGGGGGAGACGAGGTAACGTGGCGGCCGGGTGGCGGTTCCCACGCGCGACGTGGCACGAGTGGGCTGACCGCGCGGCAGTTGGGTGGCGGGGTGGCGGAGTGGCCGTGTCGCTGGCTGGTGGGCCAGCTTTGACCACCACTACTAGGAAATAGGCTACTAGTGGCGCACCTTTTGTCCCTTTCTGTGGCGCATCCGCCTCATATAAGGATGCGCCACAGATATCTCGCCACTAAAATATATATCTGTGGCGCACCATGCTTGGTGCGCCACAGAAATATGTTCTGTGGCGCATGTGTGTCCCGTGCGTCACAGAAATGTATGCGCCACAGAAAGCACAAACGGTGCGCCACAGAATATATTATACGAATTTTCATTTTTCAGCCGCCGTACAAATACTGGTATATTATAGAAAATACAGATATATCATCACAGGAAAAAAACTGGTATAATATAGAAAATATAGATATATCACATTACAGGAAATTCATATTCCAATATTATATAGAGAGAAATATTTGATAAACCAGTACAAATACTATGATTTCCAATCATAGTTCATCGATCATATTATTACACAAAGTGATCACAATCATAGTTCATCGATCATATTATTACATATCCAGTAGCTAATACATAAAGATTAGCTAATTTCAACAGGAACCTTGTGATTCGGCCGGTGAGTCGACGGCGGTGGTGCGCATCCAAAGCACAGGAACCGTCACAGGGTCATAGCTCACATGATATGGAACCCTCTGAATAATCTGCCACCTCCCGTCATACTGCCTGTCTAACAGGGCCATGTATCGACGGACGTGCTCGTCCTCCTCCCTAATACGGCGACGTACCTCCTCCTCGGGGGCCGGCTCCCTCTGCACCGAGCATGGCCCACGAGAATGCCACCACAGAAGATCCGGGTCGACGACGTCACCCGGATTCCTCACCAAGCTGCGCCTCCCGGAAGGTAGCACCTCCCAGTGCCAGCCCGGTGGAGCCCAGTCCCGCACAGTGCCCCTCACGTCCAACTGGGACATCGTCGCACCTACGTCAAAAACGCATAAGTGAAAATCTTGTTAACTCATAGAGAAGAAACAAAATGATTCGAGTTTGTGCCTCATACATGTTTAAATTGTACACACATTTCAAAGATGGGGCTAGTGAACCAAGTAGGATGCACAAAATGTTTATTTGTGACATATCACAAGGTTCACTGGCTCCTCCCTGAATCATACAGTGTCATAACATTTTAATCATCGGCTTAGAAGAAAAAAAAACAAAGTGAAAATGACTTAGATTTGCGCCTCATACTTAGGTCGGACACACAAGTAGACCTGCAGGATCCTCGGCAATTCATCATTGTGTCACCCAAATCCAGTGGCTGAATTCAACCATCCTGAGGGCTTGTGTTTCCAACAGCGTCGTTGTGCTCTCCTTATTCACCAACCTACAGGAGGTGGATCCAATGGCTGGCCGGTGAACAAGGATAAGCACAATAATGCCGGGGCACATGCCAGCAGGATGGCTAAATCCAGCCATTGGGTTCGGTGACAAAGGTAGACGCTCGTTGTGTGCCGCTCGCTGCAGGGAGGCTAAAATGCCTAGTGTCACAACATTTTAATCATCGGCATTCGAAGAAAAATAATTTTGGATTTGTGCCTCATACATAGATTGGACACACATTGATCAGGTACGGGGCAAGAGGACCAAGTAAAAGTATGCACAAGATGTTTATTTGTGCATATCACAAGGTCCGCTAGCACCTACCTGATTAACATATATAGTGTGCCACAATATTTTAATCATCGGCATTCGAAAAATAGATAGAAAAACAAAAGAATTACAAGCCCCGTTATGGAATTACATATGATGTCGTAGTTTTTGAGCAGATCAAAATAACCATCCTCATGTCTGGATGGGCGACATTTTTGGATGTCAATCAAATAGAAGAAATTATTCCGTTCTATTTGCTTGGCATCGAAAAATGCCGGCCATCCAGACTTGAGGATTTTTTTCATCTTCTCAATAACTCCGACATGATATTTCATTCCATTTGTCAAAACAAAAATAAAGCATGCATAACACAATAAAAATACCCCATATGTCCTTTTTATAGCAAAGTCATGCCAAAATTGATGAAAAATTTCGGCATGACCTTTGCTAAAAAAGGACATATGAAGAGTACCCGAATTTGCCGGAACGGAAGTTAATCGACATTCCGGCAATCTCAAGGGCCTCTCGGGGTACCTGCAATCATTTCACAAAAAATGTACATATTCGGCCGGCATCTCCACGACACGATGGTCGGAGCACAAACAACCACTAGCACCAACTAGAAGCATTACCAACTACTTGCAGCAAGCAATCAATAACAAATCATAGAAATTTTGTAAGAAAACTGGGTTTGGCATTTAACTGAACACCTTGTGTGCAGTTGTGGAGGGGAGGGAGAGGGGAGGAAAGGAGCAGTACCTCGGGGAGGGGAGGGTGCGGCTGGGGTGGCGGCGGCGTCGAGGGCGCGGCGTCGAGGTGGGCGGCGTCGAGGGCGCGGCTGGGGTGGCGACAGCGTCGAGGTGGGCGGCGTCGAGGTGGGCAGTGGGCGGCGTCGAGGGCGCGGCTGGGGTGGCGGCGGTGTCGAGGGTGCGGCTGGGGTGGCGGCGGCGTCGAGGTGGGCGGCGGGCGGCGTCGAGGGCGCGGCTGGGGTGGCGGCGTCGAGGTGGGCGGCGGCGCGTCGTCGTCGAGGGGGGGGGGGCGCGGCTGGGGGCGGTGGCGTCGAGGTGGGGCGGCGGCGTCGAGGTGGGAAGAGAAGAAATAAGATGGAGGTGGGGAGAGAGAGCTGCGGCCGGCCACACAGTAATTTGTGGTGCTGGTTTACCCTAAAAAAAGGGTGCTAGTTTCAGTGGCGCACGCACAGGATGCGCCACAGAAAGACGTATTTTTGTGGCGCACGAAGTGGATGCGCCACAGAAAGATGCTTATTTGTGGCGCACGCGACACCGTGCACCACAAAAAAGGAGGGGTAGGTAGTTATCCAGCCGTTGGAGGTGGGGCCCACCTGTTTTCTGTGGCGCACGCAGATTGGTGCGCCACAGAAAGTCATTATTCAGTGGCGCACTGAAAAAAAATGCGCCACAGATATCTGTGGCGCATGGCCCATAGTGCGCCACAGAATATGTTCTGTGGCGCATGGCCTGTTTGGTGCGCCACAGAAGGAACTTCCACCTATAGCTAGTTTCGTAGTAGTGCACACGCAACTTGCCAGTGGGTGGACGTGCGCGGGGCTGGATTTTTCTAAAGGACCACGCGCTACTGGCCAGGTGCCGGGCCAGATTTTTTTAAAGGACCCAGGGGCTGATCTTTTAAAAAGACCACGCCGGCCGGCCCTATTTTTTTTCAGGACCAAGGGATGTCATTTTATGTGACAAGTTGCACAATGCCACCCCTAATTATTTTAAAGTGTCATTTTATGTGTAATTCTATGTCAAAAAAATTACAAACACATATAATTGATTGCAGGTACATTGAGCTATGGCGGACGCTCCCTTAATTAGAGACGAGGAGCATGAAGATAAAATACAACGAATAATCTATGCGAGTGCCCGTGGAGAAGATTATTCCGGAGGAGAAGGCGGTGGAGATGATGATGGACAAGGCGGTGGAGATGATGATTTCAGCTCACAATTTCTGAACGACTCCGGTGAGGGACTTCTGTTTGACGATGAAGTGCCCTTAACGACAAACTCCGACGAGGTATATACATATGTTATATTGGCTGACAATTGATCGATCGATCACTATATATATATATGCATTTGTTAATTGCATGTGTTAATTAACGATTCATTTTCCAGCCCTCTGGATCGAGCAAATCTGTAAATCATGTTCCTCCTCGAGGCCTGACGAAGAGGATGGCCAGCGATGCTCCGAGGTTAACGATAGAGGAAGTTTCTCAGAGTGGCGAACCGCTGGCACCCATAGCGACATGTTGTAAATTTGTAAATCAAGCTGGAGTCATTGTTAGGGACATTCTCCCGATCACCATTGCAGAATGGCATAAGCCGAAGGGTGTGGATGAGGATGATGCTAGTTATGTCCATGATCATACAAAAAATTTGCTTTTCAATACGCTCATGATACATTTCAACATACCAGAAGGCAAGAAGGAGAAAGTGAAGGTGTGGACTCTTAAGAAGATGGCCACACAATTCCAGAGCTGGAAGAAAACACTATGGAGAAAGTATGAAGATGAAGATCCAGCTAATTTCACCGAAGCACTTGAGAAGATAAAACATTCCTGGCCCGCATTCAAGGCGTACAAGAATTCCTCTACTGCCGTGGCCCGATCGGTCGTAAATAAGAGAAATGCTGGGAAGAAGGAATACCACCATAGGTTGGGGACAGGTGGCTACAAGACTGCCATTCCCAAATGGTTAGCCTTTGAAGCGGAACTGGTTGCTAAAGGGATCACTCCACAGACTTTGAACTGGCCCGAGAGGTCCAAGTTTTGGTTGTTCGCGCATGGCGCAGTGTTGGACCCAGAGACGGGGTTGATAGTTGCAAAGGGAAAATGGAAGAAAAAGGTTGAAACAATCGTTCCGTTGCTTATTGACGCAATAGATAAAGTTCGAAAGGGAGAGTACCATCCCGAGAGAGAGAACGACGAGCTGACACTCGCACTGGGGAATCCTGAACACAACGGACGATTACGAGGCTTTCCTGGCGGTACCAACTTGAAGGCAGGGTTTCCGGACTGCGCTGACAGTTATAGAAGCCGTGGGAGAAAGAAGCAGAAGGAGTTAGACCGGTTATCAGAATTGGAGCTCATGGTTTGGCGGCAGCAGGAGCAACTGGACTCAATCAGTCAGCACCGGGCACCTGATCAACAGCAGCAACAAGTCGATGTCGTCCAAGATCAGCGAAGAAGTAGCGTGGGTTCCACGTCGTAGAAGCATCTGCCGCAATAATAGAAGAGCCGGCGGCTCACTACCCCGTGGATGATATCACGGAGAAGACGGAGTGTGAGCTTCATATGTTAATGAAGAACATATCCTTCAAGGTGGCGGTCGGCTATGCGTTACCAAACGAACCTGGAGCAAGCTACCATCTTGGTCAGATTCCAGCTGGCTATGCTCGTGTCGGGGTGGATGCTATTATACCGGGATTTGAGGCACTTGAGCTTGACTATCCTGGAGGTGACGAAGAGACGACACTGGGACAAGTCAAGCACGGTTTCGTTCTATGGAACAAGAAATGCATCGTGCTTCCAGGCTCAGCACCAAGGCCACCGACTCCTCCAAGTAGAAGTCCACCACCTACAAGTCCACCCTTCCTACCCCAAAGGGACCCCAGCGCGAGTCCGTCTCCATCTCCAGCTACACCAGTACGGTCTCCATCTCCAGAGCCAGTTCAGAGGTCTCCGGACACTAATTATAAGTGGTTTGATTTGAAGAAGCCCAATGGTTCGCCTCCGAAGAAGAGACAGAAAAAGCCGCGAAAAGTGAAGACTCCTGAGAAGTTACCTTACGAGAGGACTGTCGAGGAATCCGAAGCCATCACGAAGGCCGAGATGGCTGCCCATTTTGGACCGAAACCGCCCCCGGTTGAACTACCCAGTACCAAAGGGTTTCCTCGTGAGCAACTACATTACACTATTAGGTTCTTATACAACCCTCCACCAAGGCCGTTATCAGACTATGAGCGCTCTATTGACAAGTCATACGACGCGGCGTTGGAGAAGCGGAAAAGCGGGAAACAGATAGCCCAGCTGGGACAACAAGCTACGCAATCGGTCCCTCTGCTTAAGGTACTTACCGACAAAGACGCCCACCGTAAGGTACCTCACGGAAGTGGCCACTTCCCTGAGGTACATTATAAGGTACCTTATCAATATGTTCACGGCAAGTCTTTGGTCAGACCTGAGGTGGCAAAGTTACTACCAACAAGGATGCGTCAGTTGAATTCATGGTACATGAAAGCCGCAAAGAAAGGTATAATGGGTATCATGGCGAAAGTTAGAAAGGAAGATCACTTCTACGATGATTACGGTGTGCAGGTTGATTTCACCGAACTTTTCCAATTATACAATGGTTTACCCCTCGATAAAGCAATCATCAGTATCTTTTGTCTATAAGTTATTTATTTTTGTAATTTAATCAAGTCTTTATATATATATAGCTCACAGCACGTTCTAATCTTGGTACGCTATTTGTGCAGAAAGAAGATGATCGACTACAAAAGGGAAATAATAAAACCGGAGGAGATTGGTTTCATTGACCCCAATGTTGTTCATGAAGTGAACATACTGGAGAAACCTGATGAAGTAAAGGGATTAATGCTAAAGGCTTTCAAGCGACACCAAGACAAAAAAGAAATATTTCTCCCTTACAACTTCGAGTAAGTGTTACTAATTGCTTGTACACATTCTATTTTTGCTCACCCGGTATCTTAAGTCTAATTGATGAGTTATATGCATGCCTCTGTATGTAAATTTGCAGCTACCACTTTATTCTCGTGGTCATTAGATATCACGAGGGAGTAATTGAAGTCTACGACTCATTAAGGAGAGACCCTAGAGAGTACAAGAGCTTGTTTGATGTCATGAAAGAGTTATTTAAATTCTTATCACATTACTATACCGACCTCTCTTTCATTCATTTCATGATATGAAGTAATTAATTAATAACAGATGTTTTGTTCTTTCTTTGTCGAGTAGAGTATGGCACACATTCGTCAAGTAAGTACCCGATAAATGGCACCCGAAGCTGATATGGACTCTGAACCAAGTAAGTAGTACTATACCTAGATCCACGAATTAATGTAGTTTGCAATACCATTACCAAACTTGATGTGTTGAATTCTATTCTCGAACAGTGGTGTCTGGAACAGCCAACCGGGACCCTCTTATGTGGGTACTACGTTTGCGAGTTCATTCATAGGATGACTTATGAAAAATTCGAAAATCGAAGAAACGCAGAGGTACGTAATTATACATTGTTCACAAGTTTTTTTTGTAACAAAATAATATGCATCAATTGTGTGGAGTTTCATTCATAATTGTTTAATTTTCTCCTTCTTTTAAAGATTGTAAGGAAGCGGGCCGGCCTCCTACCAGATGACCGTATAAGAGCAATTGGGGAGGAGTTGGCGGGATTTCTTCTTGATGATGTCATACCTGAAAATTCAGAGCACTATTATCTACATATATAAATGTACTATGATTTCATGCATGTAATTAATGCATGCACTAGTAGAAAAACTAGCTATAGTCCCGGTTCGGTTGGGGCTTTAGTCCCGGTTCACCAACCGGGACTAGCCATCCGGGACTATAGCTAGTCCCGGTTGTGAACCGAACCGGGCCTAATGCGTGTGCACGTGGCTCGCCCGGCGGGGTCAGAGCAGAGGGGCTTTAGTCCCGGTTCGTAATACGAACCGGGACTATTGACTTTCCTTTTTTTTCTTAAATACCATAAAAGATTTAATTTTGTAGAATCAATAATGAATATTCTGTAATTCAGAAAAATATGATTAAAATATCAAAATGTTCAGAAAAGTAAGACCTATTTGATTATGTAAAAAAAAGAATTTAAAATATCAAAATGTAGAACCAATATGGGGAACCACTATATATCAAACATCATCATCACAAAATATATTACAAACACGATCATCGTCGCATCTTTTTACACCCGATCATCACAAAATATATTACAGAAACATCATTTTCTACTTGAACCATATTCATTATTGCTACTATAGTATGCTCCATCCTTATTCAGGACCTCTTGATCTAAGAATCCGCAAATTTCCTCCTGGATTGCTCGTACACGATCCGGAGGTAGAAGGCCGTCTCGCATCCGTTCGATCTAATTAAAAGAAGTGGCATGGTCAATATATATGAATGAAAGTAAACAAAATTGATGGCAATAAACAAAAATTGTGAATATTGCATACTCACTTCAAGTTGTTTTAAAACTCTGCCCTTCTCACAGCACGTCTGACGGGTGAACTCGCAGACGTAGTATCCACATAAGTTGGTCCCGATTGGCTGCTCCAAGCACTTTACAGGAACAAAGTTCAATGAAAATAAAAATGAAGAATTGCAATGGTATTGAAACTAGAATCAAAGAGATGATGCACTAGTACTTACATTTACACTTTTAAAGTGAAGCTCCTTCGACCATTTACCCCTAGCCTTGGCGGCTGTAGTGAATCGTTTCCAAGCTCTGTCCGTCAAAGTAAATGAATAAATGACTTATATATTAATTAATTGCTATCGATGTACGGACATAATGATTGAAATTACCTCTGGAGGCATAGCTGCATGTTCTCCCACTCCTCAAGCTTATGACGTCTCGAGTCCATGACTAGTACTGTTCCTTTGTCCAGCACAATGATTAACAGAATAAAGTGGAAGCTGCACATGCATAAGTTATCAATTATACACTTAGCTTCGAAAAATTAAGCGAAATAGAATAATGTGTACAAGACAGTAACACTTACTTGAAGTTGTATGGAAATAGTATCTCTCTTCTGCACTCGTTATATATGAATGAAGAGTACAAGTTATCCTCTACTTCTTGGTAAGTTTTTTTTGCCGATCAGGTTTTTCTCATGAACGACATATGGGTCAACGAACCCAATGTCGAAGATTGCTCCTCTTTTGCATTTGAGAATGTTCATTCTGCACAATTAATATAGTGATGAGTAAGATTATAAAATACAATGAACGAGGTTAGCTAGCAAGAAAATTAATTACAGAATTAATACTTACAAACAATAGGCACTGATGACAGCTTTGTCGAGGGCTTCTTGTTGGAACAACTGAAACAATTCGGAGAATTGAATCATTGTAATTCCATCTCCAGTCCCGAAAGCCTCGTTGGTATATTTAAGGTAGACCCAATCCCCCCCTCTCTTTGAGGCTGTCATGTACCAATTATGCACTCTTCGCATTTTTGTTGGTAGATGTCTGACCAACTCAGGTTTGACGAGAGGATGCCCGGGCTTGTATGTGTAGTCTGCTACTTTCTGAAAATCTGCTCGGTCCAAGTACTGATGAATAGTCAAGCCCATTCTAGCGGCTTTTTCTCCGTACAAAGCAATAATCTCAGCTGAGCAAGAGTTGTCGTCGACCGGAATAATGGGCGGTACGCTGCTCGACCCCGCACCGGTATTGGAGACCACTTTGAGCGGGGCAACTGATTGTTTTTTCTGAGTTCCGAGCTGGGCAACCGATCTTTCTGCTTTTCGTTTCGTCGCCTTACAAATAGCGCGTTCGTAGTCTGCTGGTTCGTGTGGCGGGGGTTGCGCCATATTCTTCAGCATTGCTACGACTTTGGCATGCTCTCCGGGGTGTTGGGAAACTTCTTCGGTTTCTCCTTCTGTTTAGCAAAGAACGCGACTCTTTCGGCTTCTGCGACCGCCGCGCTTTCCTCCGGTGTACGGTCGTAAGGTCTCTGGACCATATTCTTGTGAGGTATTTTGGGTAGGGGGGATAACTTACGTCTAGGTGATAGGTTCTTATTCAACCCCAACCTACCCCAAGTCACCGGAGGAGAATGAGGTGGAGACCGACGCGGTGGAGATGAAGGCGGCGGAGACGCTCGCGCTGGGGACTTAGTCGGCGAAGACTCACGCGCTGGAGACTTAGGCGGGGGAGACGGCGCCTTAGGCGGCGACGGCGGAGAAGGCGGCAGCCCTGGAGAGTGTTGCGCTGGATCGCTACTCTGAGGAGTCGATGGCCTTGGAAACACGATTGAATCTTTTCGCCATAGAATGGTGTTTCTATTGGCGTATCCAAGTACAACGATCTCCCCATCTTCACCTGCGGGGTGATCCATCTTCAGCTCCTCAAATCCAGTGGTAACTTCATCCACCCCGACAACTGCGTAGCCAAGAGGAACAGGGGAGCAATGGAAAGTTGGTGTAGGGCCAATAGGTACGACATAGCCGACCGCCACCTTCATGCTTATGTTCACCACTTTCAAATGTAGCTCACAAGCAGCCGTCTCCGTGATATCGTCCACTGGGTAGCGACGATGAGGATCATCATCATGGACGACCTTGCTCGAAGCCACGCTGCTTCTCCGATTCGATGGGGCGGCAGCATCGACCGCATATTCTACAATTTGCTGCTGAGATGGGCCGAGAGTGCCTTGCTGGCTAAGTCGGTTGACTGCCTCCTGCGTCTTTCTCAACCCTTCTTCTAGCGCGCGAATCCGGTCTGCCTTCTCGGCTTCTTCCTGCTGCTCCCTCATCTTTCTCCTCATATGACTTCTGTCGGGCCATATTTTACGTTCCTTGGGAAATCCATGTTCCCACGGCTTGGAGCCGGGCGTGCCTCGTGTTCGACCAGTTTTTTCTGTATTCCCAAGGGCACGTGAAAGCTCGTCCTTCTCTCTATCCGGACGGAACCGTCCCTCTTGAACATCCTTTACTGCTGCTCTGATCTCTTCGAGGGGTGGTAGAGGATTATCCTTGTGTCTCTGGGTATATATGCAATCCCCGGTAGTAGCGTCCAGTGTGCCCCCATGTGCGTAGAACCAATTTCTGGCCCGCTCGATCCATCCATCTCTAATTGGCTCCGGTGTAATCCCTTGAGCCAGCAGGTCGTTCTCCATTTTGTCCCACTTAGGCATGGAACGGGCGTATCCACCGGGCCCCATAGTATGGTGGTACTTCTTCTTAGCAGCATTTGCCTTATTAATTTCAGACTTTGCTAAAAATGCTTCCGATTTCTTGTACTTGACATAATCTTCCCAATAGTCTCTTATCTTCTCGTACCCTCGATCGAAATTCGGAGTTTTATCTTTCATGATATAGTCCGTGTACAATCTTTTCTTATACTTGTTGAATAGCTCGGCCATCTTCTTAAGACTCCACTCCTTGACTTTATCTAGTAGATCTGCTTTAAGTTTATACATCTGCTCCTCAGATGGCTCCCCCTGCTCTGGATCCACCTCTGGTATCGGCAAAGTGAAATTGTGCATGACCTTTTGAAAAAGGAATTTCTTGGTGTCATCACCGACCTAGCTAAGATCACGATCCTTAGGCTTATTCCATTCTTGGACGGTGATCGGCACGAAGTCCCTAACAATGACACCGCATTGCTTGACAAACTTCTGAGCCACTGAAACTGGAGCACAGGGTTCGCCGTCTGCAGCGACCTGCTCGATCCTGTACCGGACATTGTCCTCCAATTTTCTGTTTGGGCCTCGTTTCGTCCTCGCGGTGGATTTGCTCGATCCGGAGGGCTAAAAGAAGAAAGACCGTTAATATATGTGTATATGGACAACGGAGGCTAAATTAATTAATATAAATATATATGCACCTGTTGAGTGTCTGTGTTGCCGGCTTCCCCCTCTTCGGGGTCACCGAGTTCGGCGTTATCCCAAGTCCGTCGGGGTCGCTGTGATCTCGGTTGAGAGACTCATCCCCCTCACCGGACTCGTTGAGGAATCGGTTTGCGACATCGTCGCCCGCGATCATATCCTTGAGGATAAATTCTTCAGCCTCATTTCTATCGAGAGGATCCATTGATCTACAAAATGCATGTCGTGTCGTTGAGAAAACTTGTAGGGATAAAATTAATACTACTAGAGGAAAGGCGCGCGTTGCTGCGCCCGGTGTTTCTAAACGTCGTGGTTTGTCGAGTTTTTTTGGCAAATTGAGAAGCACACGACAAATGTTCTAATTTTACAAGCTCCATACAATATTATGAGGACAGAAAATTGATACAAGTTGTTAACTCTAATTAAAAACTTGAAGAAAAGAAAAGAAATAATATATGATCACTATTTCATGTAATATTTCTATACAATTTTCCATACAATATTTCATACAAGAGGAGTCAAATTTTCCATACAATCTTTCAATTTTTCTAAAATGCTAAAAACTAATTCACTAACTAAAAACTAATGCACTTACATAATATTAATATTTCTCTAAATAATTAAAAACTAGTGCACTAATTAAAATCCTAAAATGCTAAAAATTAATGCACTAATTAAAAACTAATGCTAAATCATAATGCTAACATAAAATGCTAAATAAAAACTAATGTTAAATCCTAGCTAATGCTAACAAAAAATGCTTGCATAAAATCCTAAATTACTAATTAACTAATCCTAGTGCTAACATAAACCCTAAAGCTAACTAACTAATCCTAATCCTAATCTGAATGCTAACATAAAATCCTAAATTACTAACTAACTAAATTACTAAAAAAACTAACTTGAATTAAAAAAAACTAACTAAATTAACTAATCCTCTACCTATCGGCCGGGGAAGGGCTCGGGAGGGAGGCCGCCGGCGGGCATGGATGTCGTGGGAGGGCTCGGGAGGGCGGCCGCAGGAGGGCTCTGGACGGAGGCCGACGGCGGGCGGTGGCAGGGTAGGGAACGGCGGTGCCAGTGGTGGAGCGGTGGCTGTTGGGGGCGGAGCAGCGGTCGAGGAGGTGCGCGCGCGGAGGAGTGACCGGAGCAGCGGCGGGCGGACGACTGCGCGCGGGAGGATGACAGCGAGCGGGCACGGGCACGGGCGGCGCGTGGAGGCACGGGCGGCCGGCGAAGAATGCCGCGAGCGGCCAGCGGAGGAGGGCCTGCGGAGGGCGGCCGGCGGAGGACGGCCTGGGGACGAGGGCCGTGCGGAGGACGGTGGCGGAGGACGGCGACGACCGACGGCGGCGCGGGGAGAAAATTCGGAAGCCTGACGGCCGGATTTGGGATTCCGGCGCGCTGGTCCTTAGGCGATACGCGAATGAGATTTGGGGGAGAAAGAGCAGCGCGGGTAGTTAAATAACCGGCCTTTAGGGCCGGTTCGCACCCCAACCCGGGCCTAAAGGGTCTTTAGCCCCGGTTGGTGGCACCAACCGGGACTAAAGGTCGCAAATTTTAGCAGCACCGAAAAGGCGCGCGCCAAAATACCTTTAGTCCCGGTTGGGGGTACCAACCGGTACTAAAGGTGTTTTTTTTTTTAAAAAAAAGATTAAAACTGCAATAAACTTATCTTTTAATATGTTTATCAGAAAAATACAAATAATATATCAAATTGTTTAAAAAAATAAAATCTATATATTTAAATCAAATCCAACTTTGTTTGAGATTAAATTTTTAAATATTGTAATGAAGTTATAAATTCATTAAGACATTAATTAAACATATAAATTTAATATCTTTTAATATATTTATCAAAAAAATAAAAAAATATATCAAATTGTTTAAAAAAATATAATCTATATATTTAAATCAAATCCAACTTTGTTTGAGATTAAATTTTTAAAAATTGTACTAAGTTATAAATTCATTAAGACATTAATTAAACTTATAAATTTAATATCTTTTAATATATTTATCAGAAAAATACAAATAATATATCAAATTGTTAAAAAAAATATAATCTATATATTTATATTAAATCCAACTTTGTTTGAGATTTAATTTGTAAAAATTGTAATAAAGTTATAAATTCATTAAGACATTAATTAAACTTATAAATTTAATATCTTTTGATCTGTTTATCAGAAAAATACAAATAATATATCAAATTGTTAAAAATATATAATCTATAAAATTGTTTGAGATTTGAGGTTCAAAAAAATCAAATCCATTTCAGATTAGAGGTGAATTCAATTGTTTAAGATTCAGAATGACAACAGTGGATCGATTTATTATAACTAGTTCATCGACCGGATACGGTACAGAATGACAACAGTGGATCGATTTATTATAACTAGTTCATCGGCCGGATACGGTACAAAATGACAACAGTGAATGACTAACAATCTTAGTCATACTCCTGCCTAGCCCTATAATACTCAAACTCATAGTCGCCATTGTCCTCGTCGTCGGTGTCATCATACTCGTACGACACTCGTGGCTCGAACCTCGATGGGTGAGCACCCCCAGACTGCATGTTGGGGTAGCGCAGGCGGGGGTTATCGCCATCCACGATGTAGTTTAAAACGCCCTGGAGAGTCCGGCCAGCCCACCACAGCCGATGGCCGGCCTCGTTGAAGTCCGAAGGAGGCGGGCCGTCGCCCTCGTACCTGGCGAGCGCCCTCTCACGTCGATTGATGAAGAAGGCTATCCAAGTCGGGCGGTAGTCGGGATGCCAGGTCGGATCCATCCGTTGCTCCGGCGTGAGCTCCAGGTAGTAGTGGTTGGTGATGGCCGCCCGGCACGCCACACCTTGAGGGAGAGGAGGGACCGGCACGCCTCCGGCGCTCAGCAGCCAGCCGTCGGGGACGCGGTAGTCGGGCGGGCAGGGGTAGTTCGAGGCGGAAAGCTCCTCCGCCTGACGGTAGGTTAGTACGGTGGAAGCCATGGGAGAGTGATGAGAGGTTGCAGATATGAGTGTAGATGTGATATGGCAATGGTGGCCAACACATATATATATAGGGATATGGCAAAAGCTAGCACACGGATCGTGTGTTTCTTCGAGCGCTTGTGAGCCGTTGGATCAAATGTGTGTTTCTTTCCATCGCTTCTGAGCTGTTGGATAGGTAGCACACGGATCGTGTGTTTCCTTCGAGCGCTTTTGATCCGTTGGATCAAATGTGTGTTTCTTTCCATCGCTTCTGAGCTGTTGGATCGGAATCAGAAGATATGGCACACATATCAATGCTGCCCTTTAGTACCGGTTCAATCTACCAACCGGGACTAAAGATGAAGAGCTGCCCTCATCTTTTAGCTATAAATACCAAACATGGAGAACAAGAGTATGGCATTACACCGGAAGGCAAAGACCGAATACAAATCATTCGGATTCGCCTGCATACGTCCAACAGTGCATTTGATATGCAGGCACTCACGAGCCACTGTTGGACTGTATGCAGGTGATACCGTGTGTTTTGTTCTACACCTAGCAGTCCTTCAGTTTATTTCATCGAATAGAAAGACATAAAGGTTTAGAGAACACTCATATATACTATTACACTCATACTTAGATCATGGTCGTTGTGATCGCTTCTTCGGCCGTAACCATGGAGTTTCTTCATTATTCAACGCGATGCTTGGGTCAGTTTTCACTGCGAAGGACGGAATTTCATCAAACTTATTATAGTCTGCTGACACGTCTGTCTTGTCCTCGACTCCCACAATGTTTCTTTTTCCTGAAAGAAGTATGTGACGCTTTGGCTCATCGTGTGATGTATTTGCTTCCTTATCTTTTCTTTTTTTTGGTCTGGAGCTCATGTCCTTCACATAGAAAACCTGAGCAACATCATTGGCCAGGACGAATGGTTCGTCTCTGTACGCAAGATTTTTAAGATCCACAGTTGTCATTCCGTACAGTTGGTCCACCTTTACCCCTTCTCCATTCATGTTAACCCAACTGCACCGAAACAAAGGGACCTTAAAAGTAGGTCCATAGTCAAGTTCCCATATCTCCTCTATGTAACCATAGTATGTGTCCTTTTGTCCATTCTCGTCTGTTGCATCAAAGCGAACACCACTGTTTTGGTGGGTACTCTTTCTATCTTGGGCGATCGTGTAAAATGTATTCCCATTTATCTCGTACCCTTGGAATGTCAATACAGTCGAAGATGGTGATGCGGCCAATAAGTAGAGCTGACCTCCAACATCGGTGTCATTCATGAGATGTAATCGCAACCAACTGTCGAAAGTCTCCATGTGTTTTTGTTTAATCCAAGAGTCAGGCTTCCCTGGGTTTTTGGAGCGTACACTATTCTTGTGTACCTCGATATACGGAGCCACGAAGGTGGAACTTTGCAGAACTGTGTAGTGTGCTTGAGTGAAAGAATGCCCATCCCTACATATCATTGCTTTCTTTCCTAGCGTTCCTTTTCCACTAAGTCTCCCCTCATGCCGCGATTCAGGAAGACCGATCGACTTAATGTCGGGAATGAAGTCAACACAAAACTCAATGACCTCTTCTGTTCCATACCCTTTGGAGATGCTTCCTTCCGGCCTAGCACGGTTGTGAACATATTTCTTCAGGACTCCCATGAACCTCTCGAAGGGGAACATATTGTGTAGAAATACAGGACCGAGAATTGAAATCTCGACGACTAGGTGAACCAGGAGATGCGTCATAATATTGAAGAATGATGGGGGGAACACCAACTCAAAACTAACAAGACATTGGACCACCTCCCTCTGTAACCTTATCAGACTCTCTTGATCGATTACCTTCTGAGATATTGCATTGAGAAATGCACATAGCTTCACAATGGGTAGTCGAACATTTTCCGGTAGAATCCCCCTCAATGCAATCGGAAGCAACTGCGTCATAATCACGTGGCAATCATGAGACTTTAGGTTTTGGAATTTCTTATCTACCATATTTATTATTCCCTTTATATTTGACGAGAAGCCAGCCGGGACCTTGATACTGCTCAGGCATTCAAAAAATATTTCCTTCTCAGCTTTCGTAAGAGCGTAGCTGCTTATGTAATGATGCCATTTATCAGTATGCTTGTTGTTTGGGTCTTTCATACGCTGCTGGTCCTCCCGTGCTTCCGGTGTATCTTTTGTCTTCCCATACACACCGAGAAAGCCTAGCAGGTTCACGCAAAGATTCTTCGTCACGTGCATCACGTCGATTGAAGACCGGACCTCTAGGACTTTCCAGTAGGGTAGATCCCAAAATATAGATTTCTTTTTCCACATGGGCGCGTGTCCGGTTGCGACGTCTTTTGGAACAGATTGACCGCCAGGACCCTTTCCAAAGATTACTTCTATGTCCTTGACCATACCAAATATAGCATCACCATCAGGGAGGTTGGGCTTCTTCCGGTGATCTGCCTCACCATTGAAATGCTTGCCTTTCTTTCTTACGGGATGATTGGGTCGAAGAAATTGACGACACCCCAGGTACACGACCTTCTTACATTTTTCCAGATATATACCTTTAGTCTTGTCTAAACAGTGCGTGCAAGCGTTGTATCCCTTGTTTGATTGTCCTGAAATGTTACTGAGAGCTGGCCAATCATTGATGGTTACGAACAACAACGCTCGTAGGTCAAATTCCATCTGTTTGTGCTCATCCCACACACGTACACCTGGTATGGCCCACAACTGCAAAAGTTCATCAACTAATGGCCTTAGGTACACATCAATGTCGTTGCCGGGTTGCTTCGGTCCTTGGATCAGAACTGGCATCATAATGAACTTCCGCTTCATGCACAACCAAGGAGGAAGGTTGTAGATACATAGAGTCACGGGCCAGGTGCTATGACTGCAGCTCTGCTCCCCAAAAGGATTCATACCGTCTGTACTTAGACCAAACCTAAAGTTCCTTGCATCACCTGCAAAGTCCGGGAACTCTCTCTCGATTTTTCTCCATTGAGACCCATCGGCGGGGTGTCTCAACTTCCCGTCTTTCTTACGCTCTTCTTTGTGCCATCGCAACAACCTGGCATGATCCTTGTTTCTGAACAGACGTTTCAACCGTGGTATTATAGGAGCATACCACATAACCTTAGCAGGAATCTTCTTCCTGACGGGCTCGTCATCGCACTCAACATCACCTGGATCATCTTGTCTGATCTTGTATCGCAGTGCATTGCATACCGGACATGCATCCAAATTCTCGTACTCCTCACCCCGGTAAAGGATGCAGTCATTGATGCATGCATGTATCTTCTGCACATCTAATCCTAGAGGGCAGATAGCCTTTTTTGCTTCGTACGTAGTCTCGGGCAGTTCGTTATCCTTTGGAAGCTTCGACTTCATTAATTTCAGTAACTTTTCAAACCCCTTGTCAGATAGACCAGTCTCTGCCTTCCATTTCAGCAATTCCAGTGTGGTACCGAGCTTTGTGCTGCCATCTTCGCAATTTGGGTACAACAACTTTTTGTGATCCTCTAGCATGGCCTCCAACTTCAGCTTCTCCTTTTCTGTATCGCATTCTCGGTGTACATCGGAAATGACCCGACCAAGACCATCAGCGGGCTCATCTGGCGTCTGTTGTTCTTCACCTTCTTCTTCTTCATTGTCTTCCATCGTGGTATCACCGTATTGTTCAGAGAACATACGATAGTTCTCATCATCATTTTCTTCATCATCGTCTTCCATCATAACCCCTCTTTCTCCGTGCTTGGTCCAACAATTATAGCTGGGCATGAAACCTCTCCGAAGTAGGTGGCCTTGAAGGGTTTTCGAGGAAGAGTGCTCCTTAACGTTCCGACGGTCCATACATGGACAAGGCATAAAACCATCCTCTTTGTTTGCCTCAGCCACACGGATAAAGCTATGCAAGCCTGCAAGAAAAATGGAACTGCGTCGATCGCCGTACATCCATCGCCGCCAAGCATCCATCTGCATATCATTTAATTAAGTTTATCAAATACAATTAAAATACATGTTCAATAATAAAATGACCACCGTATATCGACACATGCATAATTTGTATCAAGTACAGATGAAATTAAAAGACAAGGCTAGGTTGCTAATTAACCTCGATCGATCGGAGGAAAGAGTGAGGACAAAGCCTAAGGGTGGCTCGGACACCTCATATCATTTTTTGTGAACTGAAATGTGGCTCGGGCATTTCATCGAACACCTTTAGTGCATACCAAAGAAAAACCAACTAGCACCAACCTCTAATACAACTCCTAGAAAAAAAATAGAGGAGTGGTGAAGTGTGTGAGTGTGGCTGCAAAGATATACCCTGGCAGGGGTCATTAGTCCCGGTTCGGGGTGCAAACCGGGACTAATGCTCTGCGGGGAGCTTTAGTCCCGGTTTGTACCCCGAACCGGGACTAATGACCCCTGCCGAACCGGGACTTTTGCTCCGTGGCTTTTTGGCAGGTTGAACCGGGACCTTTGCCCGGCAACCGTCCCGGGTTGTACTCCAACCGGGCCTAAAGCCTTTTTCCTGGGTTTCCCAAAGACTGTTTTTCTACTAGTGATGTGAGTACTTGTGTACGGAAACGTGACATAATTCATGTGTTACAATTAATTTGTAAGTGTGTTATATATATGCATCAACGTGTGATCATAGTACAATATAATTTATATCAACGTATCGACGTGTTTCCGAAACTATCCAAAACCCCGGCCCTAAACACACATGACACCCGGTCCGTGCGATTCTGAAAAAAATTATAAAATAAAAAAAAGGCCTAACGGTAGTCCCGGTCTGTAACACGGACCGGGACTAAAGACATCCAGCCCGCGGGCTCGCCCGTGGCCACGTGGGAGGGACTCTAATCCCGGTTCGTAACCATCCGGGACTATAGGGGGGGGGGGGCCTCTAGTCCCAATTAGGTAGTCCGGGTTGCCCAGCCGGGACTAGAGGCCGTTTGGAACCGGGACTACTGCCCCGTTTTCCACTAGTGATTGGAGCATTTCTTGACTACCGGGATGGTTGTGTTATGCGCTAGCAAATTGATGTAGCAATTATGAATTTAACTCAATTTTCTCATCCGTGTCATCTATTTCGGAACGGAGGGAGTACATCATAGGACACAACAAATCTAGGACCGCTGGCAAGGAAATGTGAGTTTAGTCTACATACTATTAAGGAAAAACGGAAATTGCCTCTAGCTCAGCCTCCTCCTCTTTATGGAAAAAAAAGGACGCGCACGTCTACAGCACGCGAGCATGTGGACTCGTGTCGGCCGACAGCGATATGTTTTTCACGGGAAAGTAGGCTGATTACTCCGAATTGAAGGGACACTGGCCGAATGATCCGTTGTCCCCATCCGTCCTCACGAAACGAACGTTGTACTACCCCTGGCCAATGAGCGGCCTGCGAACCTTACCTAGCGCCACATGTTCGCCATGGAGGCATGTTGATGTAGCATTTCGTCTCGCATCATCGTTGTTGGCCCTCACCCCCACACGACCTAAGAGTCGTTCCTACTGTCCCGCGCTCACCGGGACAAGATGAGATCGAGCGAAAAGTCTCTGCCAAGGAAAGGGTTGGAGGTGACAGGTGCGCCAAAATCAAAAATCATGTGTTGGAAACTCCACGATCACCCCCTCCCCCCACTACCACCACCTCACCCTCCCACGGGCATCTCACATTGCTGACCGCATCATGGTCATCAAAGAGAACCAACCGAGCAGCATCGCGGCAGAGTAGTACTGTGCCATTGAGGAAGGACGAAGACGTCGCGATGGGTGGCAACGTTGTCATACAGGTTGCCGACCAGCATGCGCCTCACGCGTCGTGAGATAGGAAGGAGGTATTGATGTAAACGAATCGGATCAGATAATGCTCTCTCCATATCGTTTACCACATTTATTTGCCTGATTCGGACCGGATGCGAATTTGGGTACGGATTACGGAACCGTGAGATAGGAACAAGGTGGTATACCACCCGCGTCTAGAGTTCAGTCGACTGAGATTTAGCTTATTCTTTGATGACTTAGAATTTGCCAAGCCGTTTATTTACATACTCACGTGTTTTCAAATCTACAAGATCGATCAGGTCAAATAAAATCTACAAGATCGAAACAGCTCTAAATTCCTGCAAAATGGATGAGAAATTATTTCCACCTTTTTTTTCCTAGAAGACAACGGGACCCCGGACGGGATAGGCCATATCTCAAACTAGATGATTCCCCGCATGTTGTTGCGGGAATACCGACATTTAGTCATGGAAAGTGTTATTTTTAACCTAAAATTTACATTACTCATAGTTCCGAATATCACTATCTTACGTAATTTCATGATAGCTATTTGGCTGATAGATCATCTAAAATAAGAATATACCATAGAAATAGAATCACTTGTGTTAGCGCTATAACAGTATTACATTTTTTTATTATGGGAAATAGTAAATGTAGTGATGGTAATAGACAACCGAGAAGTCCGAGTAGTCTCAATTCTCAATCGACTTGCGAGGACATTTCTATGAGAATAAAGCGATACAATGATTGAGTATAACCTCTACGTCCATAATTGATCTGCAAAAAAGCACCTTCGGTAATTTATTATAGGAAAATGAAACACTAATGGCAACCCCTACGTCGTAGTTTATAGCAAAAAACATGCAACATGCAAGCAAGAAAAATAAATCAGATATGACATGCCGTTATATGAGTAGCACATGATTGAAGGGACTCTCCGGAGAAAATTACGTAAGTTGGCTAACGTAGAAGCATCTATAACATCGACCAGTACGTTAAAATCCTGTAAAATTAAGATAATCACATACTTTAGAAATAAAAAATGAGATATATGGTGTAATTGTTTCCGTATGGAATGGCTCAGGATCTGACGCATGCACCATATTTTTGTAGCAGCTCATGCAAAACTAAAAAGCCAAGATATCCCAGATGTTTGAGACTTGGTTGCTTTCTTGTCAAGCATGGTCCGTTCAGTCTTCCCTATAGTCTATAGTAAGTTCTATGGATGAAATCTGCTGACACAATCCTGGAGAGGTACTCCAATTAATCAAATCAATAGGTTAGTAACTGACTGAGGCCAGTGGCTCATGCATGCCATCCAATTCGCTTTCTTGCCAAAATTATCTAAAAACCTCATGTATACATTGTCCAATAAAATATTTGTGTCCAAAGCCTGAAACCATCTTTACTATGAAAACAACCTGTGGAGAAATATATTGAAATTCAGCAAAATCTTTCGAAAAAGTGTCAAAACACCATGGACATGGGAGATTAAACATAAACATACTGAGTCGCTCACCATGATCCCAAAAAACGCAATAGACCTAGACGTCCATGACGACACCTGCCTATGAAATGCAGATGGCTTCTTGCAAGCATGCTCCTCGCTACCTGCAAGCAAGATAAATCTTTCACCTTCACTTTCGGTACGAAGCCACAAAGACACACTAGTAGAAAAAGGGGCTATAGTCCCGGTTCGGTTGGGCCATTAGTCCCGGTTCACCAACCGGGACTAGCCATCCGGGACTATAGCTAGTCCCGGTTGTGACACGAACCGGGACTAATGGGGTGAAACGTGGCAGGCCCGGCTGCCGCCGGGACCAGGAGCTTTAGTCCCGGTTCGTAATACAAACCGGGACTATTGACTTTCCTTTTTTTTTCTTAAATTCCGAAAAGATTTAATTTTGTAGAATCAATAATGAATATTCTGTAATTCAGAAAAATATGATTAAAATATCAAAATGTTCAGAAAAGTAAGACCTTATTTGATTATGTAAAAAAAAGAATTTAAAATATCAAAATGTAGAACCAATATGGGGAACCACTGTATATCAAACATCATCATCACAAAATATAATACAAACACGATCATCGTCGCATCTTTTTACACCCGATCACCTTGTAATATAGACACATCATTTTCTACTGAAACCATATTCATTATTGCTACTATAGTATGCTCCATTCTTATTCAGGACCTCTTGATCTAAGAATCCGCAAATTTCCTCCTGGATTGCTCGTATACGATCCGAAGGTAGAAGGCCGTCTCGCATCCGTTCGATCTAATTAAAAGAAGTGGCATGGTCAATATATATGAATGAAAGTAAACAAAAATTGTGAATATTGCATACTCACTTCAAGTTGTTTTAAAACTCTGCCCTTCTCACAGCACGTCTGACGAATGAACTCGCAGACGTAGTATCCACATAAGTGGGTCCCGATTGGCTGTTCCAGGCACTTTACAGGAACAAAGTTCAATGAAAATGAAAATCAAGAATTGTAATGGTATTAAAACTAGAATCAAAGAGATGATGCACTAATACTTACATTTATACTTTTAAAGTAAAGCTGCTTCGACCATTTACCCCTACCCTTGGCGGCTGTAGTGAATCGTTTCCAAGCTCTGTCCGTCAAAGTAAATGAATAAATGACTTATATATTAATTAATTGCTATCGATGTACGGACATAATGATTGAAATTACCTCTGAAGGCATAGCTGCATGTTCTCCCACTCCTCAAGCTTATGACGTCTCGAGTCCATGACTAGTACTGTTCCTTTGTCCAGCACAATGATTAACAGAATAAAGTGGAAGCTGCACATGCATAAGTTATCAATTATACACTTAGCTTTGAAAAATTAAGCGAAATAGAATAATGTGTACAAGACAGTAACACTTACTTGAAGTTGTATGGAAATAGTATTTCTCTTCTGCACTCGTTATATAGGAATGATTTGTACAAGTTATCCTCTACTTCTTGGTAAGTTTTTTCCTCGATCAGGTTTTTCTCATGAACGACATCTGGGTTAACGAACCCAATGTCGAAGATTTGTCCTTTTTTGCATTTGAGAATGTTCATTCTGCACAATTAATATAGTGATGAGTAAGATTATAAAATACAATGAACGAGGTGAGCTAGCAAGAAAATTAATTACAGAATTAATACTTACAGACAATATGCACTGATGACAGCTTTGTCGAGGGCTTCTTGTTGGAACAACTGAAATAATTCGGAGAATTGAATCATTGTCATTCCATCTCCAGTCCCGAAAGCCTCGTTAGTATATTTAAGGTAGACCCAATCCCCCCCCTTTCTTTGAGGTTGTCATGTACCAATTATGCACTCTTCGCATTTTTGTTGGTAGATGTCTGACCAACTCAGGTTTGACGAGAGGATGCTTGGGCTTGTATACGTAGTCTGCTACTTTCTGAAAATCTGCTCGGTCCAAGTACTGATGAATAGACAAGCCCATTTTAGCAGCTTTTTCTCCGTACAAAGCAATAATCTCAGGTGAGCAAGAGTTGTCGTCGACCGGAATAATGGGCGGTACGCGGCTCGACCCCGCCCCGGTATTGGAGACCACTTTGAGCGGGGCAACTGATTGTTTTTTCTGAGTTCCGAGCTGGGCAACCGATCTTTCTGCTTTTCGTTTCACCGCCTTACAAATAGCGCGTTCGTAGTCTGCTGGTTCGTGCGGCGGGGGTTGCGCCATGTTCTTCAGCATTGATACGACTTGGGCATGCTCTTCCGGGGTGTCGGGAAACTCCTTCGGTTTCTCCTTCTGTTTAGCAAACCACGCGACTCTTTCGGCTTCTGCGACCGCCTCGCTTTCCTCCGGTGTACGGTCGTAAGGTCTCTGGACCATATTCTTGTGAGGTATTTTGGGTAGGGGGGATAACTTACGTCTAGGTGATAGGTTCTTATTCAACCCCAACCTACCCCAAGTCACCGGAGGAGAATGAGGTGCAGACCGACGCGACGGAGACGAAGGCGGCGGACACGCTCGCGCTGGGGACTTAGTCGGCGAAGACTCACGCGCTGGAGACTTAGGCGGGGGAGACGGCGCCTTAGGCGGCGACGGAGGAGAAGGCGGAGACGGCGGAGAAGGCGGCAGCCCTGGAGAGTGTTGCGCTGGATCGCTACTCTGAGGAGTCGATGGCCTTGAAAACACGATTGAATCTTTTCGCCATAGAATGGTGTTTCTTTTGGCGTCTCCAAGTACAACGATCTCCCCTTCTTCACCTGCGGGGTGATCCAGCTTCAGCTCCTCAAATCCAGCTGACACTTCATCGACCCCGACAACTGCGTAGCCAAGAGGAACAGGGGAGCAATGGAAAGTTGGTGTAGGGCCAATAGGTACGGCATAGCCGACCGCCACCTTCATGCTTATGTTCACCACTTTGAAATGTAGCTCACAAGCAGCCGTCTCCGTGATATCGTCCACTGGGTAGCGACGATGAGGATCATCATCATGGACGACCTTGCTCGAAGCCACGCTGCTTCTCCGATTCGATGGGGAGGCAGCATCGACCGCAGATTCTACAATTTGCTGCTGAGATGGGCCGAGAGTGCCTTGCTGGCTAAGTCGGTCGACTGCCTCCTGCGTCTTTCTCAACCCTTCTTCTAGCGCGCGAATCCGGTCTGCCTTCTCGGCTTCTTCCTGCTGCTCCCTCATCTTTCTCCTCATATGACTTCTGTCGGGCCATATTTTACGTTCCTTGGGAAACCCATGTTCCCACGGCTTGGAGCCGGGCGTGCCTCGTGTTCGACCAGTTTTTTCTGGATTCCCAAGGGCACGTGAAAGCTCGTCCTTCACTCTATCCGGACGGAACCGTCCCTCTTGAACATCCTTTACTGCTGCTCTGATCTCTTCGAGGGGTGGTAGAGGATTATCCTTGTGTCTCTGGGTATATATGCAATCCCCGGTAGCAGCGTCCAGTGTGCCCCCATGTGCGTAGAACCAATTTCTGGCCCGCTCGATCCATCCATCTCTAATTGGCTCCGGTGTAATCCCTTGAGCCAGCAGGTCGTTCTCCATTTTGTCCCACTTAGGCATGGAACGGGCGTATCCACCGGGCCCCATAGTATGGTGGTACTTTTTCTTAGCAGCATTTTTCTTATTAATTTCAGACTTTGCTAAAAATGCTTCCAATTTCTTGTACTTCACATAATCATCCCAGTAGTCTCTTATCTTCTCGTACCCTCGATCGAAATCCGGAGTTTTATCTTTCATGATATAGTCCGTGTACAATCTTTTCTTATACTTGTTGAATAGCTCGGCCATCTTCTTAAGACTCCACTCCTTGACTTTACCTAGTAGATCTGCTTTTAGTTTATTCATCTGCTCCTCAGATGGCTCCCCCTGCTCTGGATCCACCTCTGGTATCGGCAAACTGAAATTGTGCATGACCTTTGGAAAAAGGAATTTCTTGGTGTCATCACCGACCCAGCTAAGATCACGATCCTTAGGCTTATTCCATTCTTGGATGGTGATCGGCACGAAGTCCCTAACAATGACACCGCATTGCTTCACAAACTTCTGAGCCACTGAAACTGGAGCACAGGGTTCGCCGTCTGCAGCGACTTGCTCGATCCTGTACCGGACATTGTCCTCCAATTTTTTGTTTGGGCCTCGTTTCGTCCTCTCGGTGGATTTGCTCGATCCGGAGGGCTAAAAGAAGAAAGACCGTTAATATATGTGTATATGGACAACGGAGGCTAAATTAATTAATATAAATATATATGCACCTGTTGAGTGTCTGTGTCGCCGGCTTCCCCCTCTTCGGGGTCACCGAGTTCGGCGTTCTCCCAAGTCCGGTCGGGGTCGCTGTGATCTCGGTTGAGAGACTCATCCCCCTCACCGGACTCGTTGAGGAATTGGCTTGCGACATCGTTGTCGCCCGCGATAATATCCTCGAGGATAAATTCGTGAGCCTCATTTCTATGTAGAGGATCCATGGTTTCTGCAAAATGCATGTCGTGTCGTTGAGAAAACTTGGGATAGAATTAATACTACTAGAAGAAAAGGCGCGCGTTGCTGCACCCGGTGTTTCTAAGCGTCGTGGCACATAGGTGACTAAATCGTCGATGACCTAACACGGTAAAAATCGTCGATGACCTAACACGGTAAAAATCGTCGACATTTTTGTGTGTATAACCATGCCTTAAAATACAATTCTAACTAAAAATTCTAACTTCAAATACAAGTATAAATATAATTCAAACTTAAAATACATTATTGTCACAAGTATAAATATACAATTCTTATACAAGTATAAATATACAAGTATAACTATAAATATACAATTCTTATACAATTCTTGTCACAATTCTTATATACACATTATACACAAGTATTAAAATATACTTCTAACTTAAAATACAATTCTAATGCTAAAAAAAACTAATGCTAAATCTAACTAATGCTACATCCTAATGCTAATATAAAAAACTAATGCTAAATAAAATTTCTAACTATAAATCTAACTAATGCTAAAAAAAACTAATGCTAAAAAAACTAATGATAAAAAAAACTAATGCTAAAAAAACTAATGCTAAAAAAAACTAATGCTAAAAAATGCTAACATATAAAGATATTGATTGTACTAATGCTAACATATAAATCTAACTAATGTTAAAAAAACTAATGCTAAAAAAACTAATGCTAAAAAAAAACTAATGCTAAAAAATGCTAAAAAAAACTAAGCTAAATCTAACTAGGCCGGCGGCTCACCCTTGGCCGGAGTGGTGGCGGAGGAGGCGCTGCGGCCGGTAGAGGAGGAGGAGGCGGCACCGACGGAGGAGGGCGCGCTGCGGCCGGCCGGCAGAGGAGTGGTGGCGGAGGAGGCGCCCGAGCGGCGGCGGAGGAGGCGCCGGAGAGCGGGCGCGCGGCGGGCGGAGGAGGGCGACCGGCGGAGCGGGCGCGGGAGGGCGGCGCGACGGGCGGCGGAGGGCGCGCGGCGGAGGCGGTGCTCGGATCTGGCGGCGCGCAGAATCGAGGCAGAGGATGGCGGATGGCGCGTCCGAGGGCAGCGGAGTGCGGCCGACGGCTGGCTCGGGCGGAGGAGCAGGCGGCGAAGGGCGGACGGCGGCTGGCTTGGGCGGACGGCGGCGCGGGAATTTGGCAGCCTGACGGCGTGATTTCGTTCCTCGCGCTGGTCCTTAGAAGAATGAGGAGATTTGGGGGGAGGGAGGAAGAAGAAGCAGTTAAAATTAGCTTTAGTCCCGGTTCGGGGCTCCACCCGGGCCTAAAGGGTCTTTAGGACCGGTTGGGGGCACCAACCGGGACTAAAGACTCACCCTTTAGTCCCGGTTGGTGCCACCAACCGGACCTAAAGACCAAATTTCGGCGGCACCGAAAAGGCGCGCGCCAAAATATGTTTAGGCCCGGTTGGTGGTGCCAACCGGGACTAAAGGTGTTTTTTTTTAAAAAAAGTTTAGAAATGCTATTAAATTGTAAATTTAATATCTTTTAATATATTTATAAGAAAAATACAAAAAATATATCAAATTGTTTAAAAAAATATAATCTATATATTTAAATCAAATCCAACTTTATTTGAGATTAAAATTTTAAAAATTGTAATAAAGTTATAAATTCATTAAGACATTAATTAAACTTACAAATTTAATATCTTTTAATATATTTATCAGAAAAATACAAAAAATATATCAAATTGTTTAAAAAAATATAATCTATATATTTAAATCAAATCCAACTTTATTTGAGATTAAAATTTTAAAAATTGTAATAAAGTTATAAATTCATTAAGACATTAATTAAACTTACAAATTTAATATCTTTTGATCTGTTTATCATAAAAATACAAATAATATATCAAATTGTCAAAAAATATATAATCTATAAAATTGTTTGAGATTTGAGGTTCAAAAAAATCAAATCCATTTCAGATTAGAGGTGAATTCAATTGTTTGAGATTCAGAATGACAACAGTGGATCGATTTATTATAACAAGTTCATCGACCGGATACGGTACAGAATGACAATAGTAGATCGATTTATTATAACTAGTTCATCGACCGGATACGGTACAGAATGACAACAGTGAATGACTAACAATCTTAGTCATACTCCTGCCTAGCCCTATAATACTCATACTCATAGTCACAGTTGTCCTCGTCGTCGGTGTCATCATACTCGTACAGCACTCGTGGCTCGAACCTCGATGGGTGACCACCCCCGGACTGCATGTTGGGGTAGCGCAGGCGGGGGTTATCGCCATCCGCGATGTAGTTCAAAACGCCCTGGAGAGTCCGGCCAGCCCACCACAGCCGACGGCCGGCCTCGTTGAAGTCCGAAGGAGGCGGGCC
Organism: Puccinellia tenuiflora; assembly: GCA_012064385.1. Taxonomy (NCBI): domain Eukaryota; kingdom Viridiplantae; phylum Streptophyta; class Magnoliopsida; order Poales; family Poaceae; genus Puccinellia; species Puccinellia tenuiflora. The sequence goes on along the minus strand of QRDG01001672.1, from coordinate 319,971 downwards.
GTCGCCCTGGTACCTGGCGAGCGCCCTCTCACGCCGATTGATGAAGAAGGCTATCCAAGTCGGGCGGTAGTCGGGATGCCAGGTCGGATCCATCCGCTGCTCCGGCGTGAGCTCCAGGTAGTAGTGGTTGGTGACGGCCGCCCGGCGCGCCACACCTTGAGGGAGAGGAGGGACCGGCACGCCTCCGGCGCTCAGCAGCCAGCCGTCGGGGACGCGGTAGTCGGGCGGGCAGGGGTAGTTCGAGGCGGAAAGCTCCTCCGCCTGACGGTAGGTTAGTACGGTGGAAGCCATGGGAGAGTGATGAGAGGTTGCAGATATGAGTGTAGATGTGATATGGCAATGGTGGCCAACACATATATATATAGGGATATGGCAAAAGCTAGCACACGGATCGTGTGTTTCCTTCGAGCGCTTGTGAGCCGTTGGATCAGATGTGTGTTTCTTTCGAGCGCTTCTGAGCTATTGGATAGGTAGCACACGGATCGTGTGTTTCCTTCGAGCGCTTTTGATCCGTTGGATCAGATGGGTGTTTCTTTCCATCGCTTCTGAGCTGTTGGATCGGAATCAGAAGATATGGCACACATATCAATGCTGCCCTTTAGTACCGGTTCAATCTACCAACCGGGACTAAAGATGAAGAGCTGCCCTCATCTTATAGCTATAAATACCAAACATGGAGAACAAGAGTACGGCATTACACCGGAAGGCAAAGACCGAATACAAATCATTCGGATTCGCCTGCATACGTCCAACAGTGCATTTGATATGCAGGCACTCACGAGCCACTGTTGGGCTGTATGCAGGTGATACCGTGTGTTTTGTTCTACACCTAGCAGTCCTTCAGTTTATTTGATCGAATAGAAAGACATAAAGGTTTAGAGAACACTCATATATACTATTACACTCATACTTAGATCATGGTCGCGGTGATCGCTTCTTCGGCCGGAAACATGGAGTTTCTTCATTATTCAACGCGATGCTTGGGTCAGTTTTCACTGCGAAGGGCGGAATTTCATCAAACTTATTATAGTCTGCTGACATGTCTGTCTTGTCCTCGACTCCCACAATGTTTCTTTTTCCTGAAAGAACTATGTGACGCTTTGGCTCATCGTGTGATGTATTTCCTTCCTTATCTTTTCTTTTTTTTTGGTCTGGAGCTCATGTCCTTCACATAAAAAACCTGAGCAACATCATTGGCCAGGACGAATGGTTCGTCTCTGTACGCAAGATTTTTAAGATCCACAGTTGTCATTCCGTACAGTTGGTCCACCTTTACCCCTTCTCCATTCATGTTAACCCAACTGCACCGAAACAAAGGGACCTTAAAAGTAGGTCCATAGTCAAGTTCCCATATCTCCTCTATGTAACCATAGTATGTGTCCTTTTGTCCATTCTCGTCTGTTGCATCAAAGCGAACACCACTGTTTTGGTTGGTACTCTTTCTATCTTGGGCGATCGTGTAAAATGTATTCCCATTTATCTCGTACCCTTGGAATGTCAATACAGTCGAAGATGGTGATGCGGCCAATAAGTAGAGCTGATCTCCAACATTGGTGTCATTCATGAGATGTAATCGCAACCAACTGCCGAAAGTCTCCATGTGTTTTTGTTTAATCCAGGAGTCAGTCTTCCCTGGGTTTTTGGAGCGTACACTATTCTTGTGTACCTCGATATACGGAGCCACGAAGGTGGAACTTTGCAGAACTGTGTAGTGTGCTTGAGTGAAAGAATGCCCATCCCTACATATCATTGCTTTCTTTCCTAGCGTTCCTTTTCCACTAAGTCTCCCCTCATGCCGCGATTCAGGAACACCGATCGACTTAATGTCGGGAATGAAGTCAACACAAAACTCAATGACCTCTTCTGTTCCATACCCTTTGGAGATGCTTCCTTCCGGCCTAGCACGGTTGTGAACATATTTCTTCAGGACTCCCATGAACCTCTCGAAGGGGAACTTATTGTGTAGAAATACAGGACCGAGAATTGAAATCTCATCGACTAGGTGAACCAGGAGATGCGTCATAATATTGAAGAATGATGGGGGGAACACCAACTCAAAACTAACAAGACATTGGACCACCTCCCTCTGTAACCTTATCAGACTCTCTTGATCGATTACCTTCTGAGATATTGCATTGAGAAATGCACATAGCTTCACAATGGGTAGTACGTCGAACATTTTCCGGTAGAAGCCCCCTCAATGCAATCGGAAGCAACTGCGTCATAATCACGTGGCAATCATGAGACTTTAGGTTTTGGAATTTCTCATCTGCCATATTTATTATTCCCTTTATATTTGACGAGAAGCCAGCCGAGACCTTGATACTGCTCAGGCATTCAAAAAATATTTCCTTCTTAGCTTTCGTAAGAGTGTAGCTGCTTATGTAATGATGCCATTTATCAGTATGCTTGTTGTTTGGGTCTTTCATACGCTGCTTGTCGCAGTAGTGGAACACGGGGTTCCCCTTCTGCGGTCAAAGTGGGCTCGCCCCGTGTGGGCCCACTAAAGAAGCATACAAGGCCAAGCACGAAGACCGTCGGGTGGGACCCCCCATCCGTCGGAAGGACGAGGACTACGTCGACAATCAACAGAAGCAGCAAGGTGTCGGGAGCCCCCTCCCGGGTCTCCCGTCACCCGAAAGACCAACGGGGGTCCCGGGGACTCCGCACCCGGCAGGAGGCCAGGGCCGTTCCCGGGGCGTCCGCCCTTGCTCAGGAGGAGCGGGGGGAAGTAGCAGGAAGAGCCTAGAAGACTTGGGCTCCAAGGAGGCGTCAGTACGGAGCGGGGGGACAGGGCAGTTGGGCGCTGCCAGCCTTTGCCCTCAGCCCTGCAAAAGGTGTGTTGACCCACCAACCCACCACCAGAAGATACTTGGACGAGAAGCGGCCACGTCGCCCCAGGAGGGGGCACCCGGAGGGTTTCCCGCCAAAACCCACCACCACCAGTAGAGCCATCTGTGGGATCCCCTTTGCCTATAAAAGGAGGACCTTGGCTCCGTAGCAGATAGGTTAACTCGAGCTCAGATCAAGGCAACACCAGCGCTAGCTAGTAGGGAGTTCGTTGGCAAGCAAGGCTCTTCTCCGGAAGGACTTGTTCGTCTTCAACCTCCATCCACCCATCTCCCGGGTTACCCGGAACACCACCACCATTGTAAGATCACCATGATGAGCTGCATAATCCAGACATGCAGGAGTAGGGCTGTTAGCCTCCGGGCGGCCTGAACCTGGGTAACTCCTTGTGTCCTTGTGTTGCCTGCTAGCACGTAGAGAGAGCGAGATCGAGAGAGAATCACCACCCCCGTTCGAAGTCACCGGCCTCCTTCGCACCCCACACCGAACCTAAAAGGGGGTATCCATTACTCCCGGTGTCCGTGTTCCACGACACGATATCTGGCGCGCCAGGTAGGGGGTGCAAGCGCCAGTTTCTTCGAGATCTCCGTCGGGCTCTACATCGACCATGGCCCCGAGGAAGAAGGATGCAGCACGGACGACTTCGCCAACGCGCACTCAGGGTTCTTTGGGGCGTCAAGCCCCTGCGCCTGTCCAGAACGCTCCTCACGCACCTCCGCCTCCCGAGGAGTTGGTGCCTGATGGAGCTGCTGCAGGAGTGACGGCTGAAGGCGTTCCTCAAAGGGACCCTGGGGCTCTTCGACCATCTGCAGGAGAGAAGAGCACCGGCGAGGACGTTCACAGGGATGCGCCAACGGGGGAAAAGAGCGTCGGCACGCGCACCGCCAAGGGCAACCGTGGTACCCGGAGCAAGTCGTGCACCCTCATGTCGGAGGATGCGCAAGCTCGCCACGACGCCCTTGTCGCTGCACGGGCTCTGATGCAGTTCCCTCCCAGCGCGGACGACGCGAAGGTCTACCAGGCGTGGCGAGCTCGTCTCGAGGGTCTTCTCCACTTCGCCGACGGAGGCCCTCGGTATGAGTCGACCCATGCGCCCACCGTCAACGGCCCGGAGGTCCCGGGTGCCCAACCGCGGGAACCCAGGGCCTCTCCTCAAGTGCGTGTTCGGGGTCCCGTCCGGCAAGCTGCTGGGTTTCCTCATTTCCCACCGTGGAATTGAGGCTAATCCCGACAAGATCAAGGCCATCGAGCGGATGGAAGCTCCCCGGCGCGTCAAGGACGTCCAGCGCCTGAACGGGTGCATCACTGCACTCGGGCGTTTCATCTCAAGGCTTGGAGAGCGGGCTCTCCCGTTCTACAAGTTGCTGAAGAAGACCAGCCCCGTGGAATGGTCCCCGGAGGCTGAGGAAGCTTTTCAATCCCTGAAACGCTACCTCGCCTCCCCTCCAGTCCTCGTGGCCCCGAGAGAGAAGGAGCCTCTGCTGCTGTACATCGCTGCCACCAACAAGGTCGTCAGCGCCGTGTTGGTAGCGGAGCGTGATGCATCAAAGAAGCCAACCAAAGGAAAGCGTCCCGGGGACCCGTTCCCGGGGCAATCGAGCAAGAAGAGGTGTTCGGGTGATCCGGGTTCCGGGGATCCCGACGCCGCGATCGACGACATCGAGCCAGAGATCGTGGGGAGCCTGGACTCTCTCTCCGAAGCACCTGAACTGGGGGCTACTCCAACACCACCCCAGGGTGCTGACGAGGGAGATGCTGAGGAGCCCACCCCGGGTTCCTCGGCCCGCAAAGTGCAGCATCCAGTCTACTTCGTCAGTGCGGTGCTGCGCGACGCGAGAGAAAGGTACCCCATGATGCAGAAGCTGCTGTTGGCCATACTCATTGCTTCCCGCAAATTGAGGCCATACTTCGAGGGGCACCAAATCACGGTGGTGTCCAAGTACAACCTGAGGGGACCCCTGGAGAACCCGCTGGCCACTGGGCGCATCTCTGCGTGGGCCATGGAACTCCAGGGATTCGGCCTCAAGTTCGAGCATTTAGACAACATCAAGAGCCAAGCACTGGCGGACTTCATGGCGGAATGGACGGAGACGGAGTTCGACGACCCGGAGGAGGAAACATGCCTTCCCGGGAAGGAGGACCCCGACGCATGGACAATGTATTTCGACGGCTCCTATTCGAAGGGTCAGGGTGGCGCTGGCGTCGTCCTGATCTCTCCTACTGGTGACCGCCTGAAGTACGTTGTTCAGATGAGCTACAACGAGAACGTCACAAACAACACGGTAGAGTACGAGGGCCTGCTAGCGGGGCTTCGTGCTGCCGTCAGCCTGGGTATCAGCAAGATCGTCGTCAAGGGTGACTCTCAGCTGGTCATCAAGCAAGTGAAGAAGGAGTATGCAAGTCCTCAGATGGCGCCTTACGTCGAAGAGGAGTGGAAACTCCAGCGGCGCTTTGATAGCTTTCGGGCTGTCTATGTACCGCGGGAGGAGAACACGCCCGCCGACGAGCTGTCTCAGCTTGCATCCAGCAAGGAGAAGGTGCCTCCCGGGATCTACATCGAGGTCCCCCGGAAGCCATCAGTTCCACTCGAGAAGCTAAGTACGAAGCCTACGTCAGCGCCGGGGGCTGGCGACCCTTCTACATCGACACCACGGGTAGCCAGCCCAGAGGCGAAGGACCCGGCGGCGCCTGCGGCAGAGGAGGCTCCGCCTCCTGCTGTCAATGAGGTGCTGCTGGTGGAACAAAGCTGCCCTGAGTGGGCACGGGACATCGTCAAGTACATGAAGGAGTACGAGCTACCGGAAGATGATCACAAGGCCGAGCAAATCGCGCGCCAGGCGAAGCTCTATGTCTTAATTGACGGCGAGCTTTACCGTCGGCGCGACAACGGAGTCAGGCTGCGGTGCGTACCGCAGGAGCAAGGACAAGAGATACTGAAGGACATTCACGAAGGGATGTGTTCAAGTCATCTAGCCTCTAGATCCTTGGCGGGAAAGGTTTTTCGTCAAGGGTTCTATTGGCCCACAGTGCTGAACGACGCGGAGCAGCTCGTCAAGACCTGTGAAGCCTGCCAGTTCTACGCGAAGAACATCCATCAGCCGGCACAAGCGCTACAGCCTATTCCAATCTCCTGGCCCTTCGCGGTCTGGGGGCTGGACATCGTCGGGAAGATTCCAAAGTCAATCGGAGGACATGAGTATCTGTTCGTCGCCATCGATAAGTTCACCAAGTGGGTCGAAGTCATGCCAGTACCACGCCAGACAGCTCAAGCAGCCATCAAATTCATCGAGTGGATCATTTACCGCTTCGGGGTGCCCAACCGAATCATCACAGATAACGGCACCCAGTTCACCAGTCGAGCCTTCCTCAAGTTCTGCGAAGACATGGGGACAAAAGTATGTTTTGCTTCAGTCTCCTACCCAAGAAGCAATGGACAAGTGGAAAGAGCCAACGCCGAAGTACTCAGAGGCCTCAAGACCAAAGCGTTCAACAAGCTAGAAGACAAGGGCAAAAACTGGATCGATCACCTGCCAAGCGTATTGTGGTCACTCAGAACAACCCCCAATCGAGCCACTGGAGAGACACCTTTCTTCCTCGTTTACGGAGCAGAAGCTGTCCTTCCCACCGAGCTGAAGTATGGATCCCCAAGGGTACTGGCATATGACGAAGACACCCAAGGAGAGCAACGAATCGATGACGTGAACGTGCTGGAAGAGCTCAGGTGCCGGGCCTCCCTTCGGTCAGCTCGGTACCAGCAAAACCTCCGGCGGTACCATAGTCGCCACATTCGTTCACGGGAGCTGGAACCCAGGGACTTGGTACTCCGGAAGAAGAAAAGCATGGAAGGGATGAACAAAATGTCGAGCCGATGGGAGGGTCCGTACCGGGTCACTCATACCCTGAAACCTGGTGCGGTCTACCTCGAGGATGAGAAAGGCAGAAAGGAAGGAAACGCATGGAACATCGAGAATCTCCGGAAGTTCTACCCCTAATTACAAACACGAATCGCTCAAACGTCGAATCCGTAGTGGCACGCCCCGGGGGCTAGTGTTATGTAATAGGGTGTATGAACCATCGCCAAGGAATAAAAGATAAGTGTTTCAATTTGTGAGCCTCAATTTTTTCACGCAGGAAGAAGTTACCCTTAGCAACCCGCAAGCAGGGGGCTGACAGGTGCCGGTGGCTGACGGGTTGAAGTGCCGCGAGTCACTCCTTAAGGAGGGTGCCGCCGCCCGATTCATGCCTTGCTGTCGCAGAGAGGGGATTGGGCAGTGCTGTGAGGACCCGCCTAGGTAGTGCTGTCGCAGAGAGGGGGCCGGGCAGCACCGGAAAAGAGGCGTGGTTGCTCACAGAATAGCACCGTCACCTTCTTGCTTGTGGATTGCTTCGGGTAACCTGCTGGCGTGAATTAAGGCGAGGGTCCATTCTTTTCCTACTGAAGGGTCTGTTGTGTGCAGATCCTTCCCGGGACAGGTGCTGGCAAGCGAAAAGCGGCTAAGGAGTGGAGAACCCGGGAAGGACGTGGCGGGTCAAGGATGCGACCAGGAATACATATAAGTTTGTGCATTGGCATGTGCATTTAGGCATGAAGCCTCGCTCGAAGTTAGTATACCTTTCAATCTTTGCATGCTTGACGGTCTATGGGAGCCCTTGCGGGAGTATGCGTCGCCTTTGGAGAACGGTCCGTTTCCCTCTGGCCTAGTACCCGGGGCTGCGGCGAAAGACTCCCGGAGGGTATAGGCTTGACCTGGGGGGCATATCTATCGCGCAGAGGTAGAGTGTCCGACACGCCAGGGGGACTCCCCAGAAAACCAGACGGCGCGTTAGTGCAAAAGAGAGATTGGGAAGTGACTGCGAAGCGAGGATAGGGCTGCATCATCCGTTTTTACTTTTTGAACTTTACATTTTGGATGAATTACATTCTGAATGATAAGAAGTACACGGATGAGATGCGACTAAGGCCTAAAGGGGACTAGATCCCGGCGCCTTGAACTTGTTTGTGAATGCCTGAAAGGGGAACTCCAACCTTCCGGGGACGCTTGGGAGGAAGGAGGGAACCCGGAGGGAGCTTTCAGGGAACCCTGCGAGCAGCGGCCAGTTTGTCGGCCAGACGAATGTTGAGGGTGCACATCTCCTTCACTGCCTGGTGGATGTCATCCTCTTCAGCCTAAAAAATGGAAGGGCAAAAGTAAGTTCAAGGCCATGCGTTTACTCTGACGAAAGATTTATGGAACCCGGAGCATACCTGCTGGATGCGAGCCAACTCGCTTGTAACAGCCCTAACTTGGTTATGAAAAATACGAAGAATTTTTCCACTTTTGTTTCGATGTTTGCCTCATCTCATTCATATGCATTTTTGCCATTGCAAGCTTTCATTGGAAACCATTGTTATGGGAAGCCCCAAACTCCCCAACAACCAAACCTTTGAAAATGCCAAAGTTGGAAACCAGCTAAATGAAACTTCCAAATTGTTGAGGAAGTTCCAAAAGGACATGTTTTCACCAATTGTCAAAATCCAAATGTTTCCAAATAAGAATTGCAATTGAGAATCCAACTTTTGATTTAACTCAATTCCATTTTGGAGCCAAAACAAGAATTCCAAAAATTCAAAATAAAAACATGGGAAGCTCCAGTATTATTGTGAGAATCCCCATGAATTTTTCCAATATTTTTGGAATGGTCTAAATGCCCTAATTAAATGTATTGTGGAAATGGCTCAATTTTTACTTTAATTAAAAGCTAAGAACAAATGTGGCTAAAACTTTTTATTTGACCTCACAAATTTTTGTGGAGCAGCAAAAGGTAAATTGGGGCCTATATGAATTTTTCTGGGATTTTAGAAAGCTTCCTTGTGCCCCAAATAAATCGTCCAATTTGCCCTGGGGACCTGTTTGTGTTGGTTTCAAAAGTTACAGGGGCCTCTTTGCAATTTCCCGTTTTTTCCCTCTCTCTCTCTCTCTCACTGGCGCCATGCCGTGAGCTGGCCGCGCCATGCCGCACGCCTCCGTGGCCCGTGGACGATGAGGACGCTGCCCATGCCGTCCACCTGCTCCCTCTCCCTCCTCTCTCTCCAGTCCTCCCCTGTTTTTCCGGATCGGGCGACCAAGTTCTCCTCCCGCGCTACCGCCATTGCCGTGGTCGTCGAGTTCCCGATTCGTCGTCGTTGGAGTGTCCCGGGACGAACAGACGCCGCCAACACGTCCGCCTTGACCTCCTCTTCCTCCCCACCCGAGGAATCGAGCCGGGAGGCCCACCATCGACGCGGGCATCCTCGACTTCGTTCGCCTCGACCGCCGGCCGCTCGGACCGATTCCGGCGACCTCGTCCTCTCCGCGCCGTCGCCGTCCACCCTTTAGTGCTCAGGGTGAGCTCCTCTTTTCTTGGCCCTCTCCCTCGCCCCATTTTCCCCCTCCCGCCGCCGTTGGTCGCTGTCGGCCGCCGGCGACGACGCCGTCATCAGCACCCGTGCATCACTGCCCGGCCTGACCGAGGCTTGGGCCGGCCTGAGGCCGGAGCCTTCGGGCTGGTGCCCGGCCGTCCGCCCAGCCTGGGCCGGCTCTGGGCCGGGCCACTCGGGTCCCTGCCCGGCCTAATTTCCGGCCTGGCCGGCTCGAGGCCGGCCTGCCAGGGAAATGTTTTTTCCCTTTTTTGTTTCTAGCTGAGTTTAAAACTGTAATATCTTTTCAAATATTGCATCAAAAAATTTCAAATCAAATTTCAAAATGTTCGGTAAAACAAACTCTACCCTTGGGATCATTGTAACCTCCTTTTGGGATTTATTTTCTTTTGGTTATTAAGGAATTCCCAAAATAGGTTGAATAATGCCTAATTTGAGAAATCCATAACTTTTTAAATAATTGTCCAAAAAGTACAAATAAAATATCAATGTGATCAACATGCGAAATGCCTTCAAACCATGCACTTATCATATCATGATCACAAATATTTATTTGATGTGATCCATATTTGGGTTAAAAGAATAAATTCTCGTTAATTATTTAAATTGCTATTTATTCGTCGGTGCCCCCAAAATTGCAAATAAAGTACCAAATTGATCGCAATGACGAACCCTATCCTTTCATGTCATGTTCATGCATTCTTGAGCCACTTCCATAATAATTTGATAATTTATGAAGAATGTGGTCACTAAGATAAATATGGGGTTGGTTCCAAATAGTTGCCCAAATTATTTGGCCCCTCGTTTAAATTTGCTTTTAATTTATATAATAATATGGTTGCATCAATTGGACATGTCATCATGTGCTTGAGCATTGCATTTTGAGTTCGTGTGATTTATGTGTGCTTTGTATTTCTTTTGGGGTATCGATAGATTCCGGAGTCGAGGGCCTCTCTGACTACCCCGACGATCAGTGCTTCACTCCCGGGCAGCAAGGCAAGAGATAACCTAACCTTCTTGGCATCTAGCATCCTATGTTTTTATCAAATTATTTTATCCACCATATTATTTGCATACGATTCAATTATCTCTTTGGTAAACCTAGAATCCTATGAATGCATGTCTCTTCCCCGAGCCAATCACATGTATCCCTACCTATGAACCCTAGTGTTTATGTGTTGGCCGGAGGAAAATTTTAATTATTGGTTATATGCTTAGCCATGCTTAGCAATGCTTAGTTGAGATAGATGCTTTATGTCCGTTATTTAATTCCATATTTATTAATGACGATGGAATGATTCGGGCATGGTGGATGAATGTAATGCTTAATTAAATTGCTAAAGGCTTGGATGAGTTGCCCTCGGGGAGGGTGGTTTGCCTCATTCTTGCCGCCTAGGCTGAGAGTGCTTTTAGCTAGAACCAAGAAAACGAGCGTGCTTCCGGAGGTGGGGGCATATGGAACCCCCTTTGACCGAATAAGTTGTGAGGGGCTTGTCAAGGGTCCTCTAGTTCGAGTTTTCCATTTGCGCGTGAGTTGTGTGGGTGGAAAAAGGAACGAGGATGGTGGTGTTTAGGAATGTGGCCGCGGGGCAGGGCGCTGGGAGCGCTTAACCTGTCCTTCCGCACACTGATGGTCCTTGAGTAAGCCTCATGCAATGTAAAGGTCTAACCGCGCCCGTTCGCCGGCCTTCCCCGGAAGAGGGCCAACTAGGTGAGCCGGACGGTACCGATGGGTAAATTAGTACACCCCTGCAGGGTTTAATCTTTTCGAAAAGCCGTGTCCACGGTTATGGACAAACTCTTGGGAAAGGCGGATCAGCTCATAGATAACTTTTAACCTAATTGATATGGCAGCTAAAGGTTGCATTAATCAACTTGAGATAAAGGTTCATTTCCTCGAGGGGGATTCGAGGGAGTGCCTTTGTGTGAGATGAGTGGTGATGGTTGCAAGTAGGTTCGCCGAGAACCGAAGATGATAATGTTACTCTCTTACCCCTTTATAAAAATATTCTGAGTAGACGAATGCCAAGTGTCCTTTATGTTCCGGTTTATTAAAACTAGCTTTATGCAAAAGAAGTACATATACAGCTTTAGAGCCTCCGTCAGTCATTGGGCCTATATCGCCCTACTAAACTTGCGAGTACATCGTACTCAGTCTCTCTTTGCTGCCTCTATGTATTTGTATTTCAGAGGAGGACGACGCCGAGCGACTAGGTGGTTTCTTCGTTGACGTCGACTACTAGTCTGGGGTTCCCAGGTGGCAGCTTGGGACCGTGGAACAAGCTGGCTTGGGTGATGTTTATCTGTAGGCCTCTTAGGCCATAATTTGCTTCTTGTTGTATTAGACAACGCTACTTCGCTTCCGCTTGTTGAATTGTAGGATCTGTGATCCTTTTGCCTTGTAATATTTGTATTCTTCTCGTTATATGAGTTGCTATATAATGTTTTGTGTCGTAGAGTCATGCTTTGTGCCAGTTCTGTTCCACAAGTCTCGATCTTTGTTTTATACATTGATGGTTGTGTTGACTACATAGCCTCTCTGTATAATTCCGGGGTCGGGGCGCTACAAGTTGGTATCAGAGCAGGACTGCCTGTAGGAAACCCTTTCTTTTGGTCGATGTCGAGTCTAGTGAAAATTATTTTTAACCTAAAAATGAGTTGTGAAAACCTTCTTAGGATTCTTTTTGCTTCTCATCCAACTCGCTCTACTCTGATTCTTACCTCTATTTGTTTTGTGCTTGGTGCCGATGTTTAGGTTCTCGGGGTTGGGTTCTTACCGTCCAGTTATGCCTCGAGTCCGTTAAATCCGTGTGATATCGCCACGATGACGTGATGTCACCGTGGTTGCCTAAAATCTGTCTTTGGTGTTTTTTGTTTCTTAATTATCTATGTTTGGGAGCAACCCATGATCTTTCTTAACTGTCAGAATTGGTTACTAACTTGTCGTTGTTCCAATTCTTCAGAATGGCTCCTACCCGTCGTGGGGAACATAGCAGCCCTGACCCACCGCCGCCACCCACAATGGCGGAGGTGATGATGGCTATCGAGCAAAACCGTCTGCGCAATGAGCGGTTGCTCGAGCAGCTGGTCCAGCAAGGGGCCAGGAGGAACACGGACTGCACCACTCTTAACCAGTTCCTGCGGTCCCAACCTCCTACATTCTCCGAAGCTAAGGAGCCGCTTGATGCGGACGATTGGCTTCGGGCGATCGAGCGCAAGTTTGCCGCTCTTCACGTCCCGGCAGCGGAGCATGTCAACTTCGCCACCTACCTACTGGAAGGAGCCGCCGGCTCCTGGTGGGAGAGCCACGTGGCCATGGTTGCCGCGGGCCATGTTGTCACTTGGGAGGAGTTCCGCGCCGCTTTCCGTGCGGCGTACATCCCCAAGCCCATCCTCGAGCTCAAGAGGCGGGAGTTCCTGGACCTAACCCAGGGACGCATGGACGTCCAGTCCTATGGACGGGAGTTCAACCACCTCTCCCGTTACGCCCCTCGGGACGTGACGAATGATGAGGACAAGCAATACCTCTTCCGCAAGGGGCTCGCACCTCGTCTCCGATACGAGCTCCTACCCTTCAAGTTCACCTCCTACCAAGAGCTCTACAACCAGGCTCTCACCATGGAGCAAGGTAGGAAGGAGCTAGAGGCTTCTAAGAGGCCCGTTTCCACCGACCACCAGAGCTCCTCCTCCTCTGAGGGCAAGAAGCGCAAGGTCTTCGTGCCTTTCAGCGCCGTGCCGAAGGCGCCCTTCGCGCCGAAGCCCACCGGGTACCTGCCACCTCCGCCTCGCCCAGCTACTTCGACCTTGGGTGCGGCTGGAGGCGGTTTTCGCCCTCGACTGCCGGCCCCACCGGGGGTCACGTGCTTCGCTTGTGGCCAGCCGGGGCACTACTCCAGGGAGTGTCCCCAGAAGGCACCGGCTACCTCGGCACCTGCACCAGCACCCTCTACCCCAGCCGCCAAGGCTACCACCGTCAGCCGTGGTCGTCTGAACCATGTCTCGGCTGAAGGCATTGAGGAGGACCCCGGAGTTCTCATGGGTACGCTTCGAATCAACACATATCCAGCTTCAGTATTATTTGATTCTGGAGCTTCGCATTCGTTCATATCCATATCATATGCACACAACCATCAAATACCGTTTGTGATGATGGTTTCCCCTCTAGTGGTTAAAACACCTGGTTCTCGATGGCAAACCAAATGGATCACTCCTGAAGTGCAGGTTTCCATAGGCTCCACCCCTTTTCCATTTCAGTTGATAGCCCTGAAGTCAGAGGGTCTGGATGTTATTCTGGGCATGGACTGGTTAGTCAAGTATCAGGCCAACCTGGACTGTGCTGCCAAGACTGTCTCAGTGATCCATCCGTACTATGGGGAAGTGCGCTATTGGTCCCCTTCTTCCGCAGCTCCATCTGCTGTTACCCCTTTTTCCCCGGAGATCAGTCTGTATTTCATGGAAGGTGTCGCCCCGCCTGAAATGCATGAAGTGGGGGTGGTGTGTGATTTCCCCGATGTTTTTCCGGAGGAATTGCCCGGCATGCCACCTGATCGCAACGTGGAGTTTGTGATTGATTTGGTTCCCGGAACCGCCCCAGTTTCCAAGACGCCCTACCGTATGCCAACGGAAGAGCTAGCTGAATTGAAGAAGCAACTTGACGAGCTGCTAGAAAAAGAGTTCATCCGGCCGAGTAGCTCACCTTGGGGCTGCCCGGTTATCTTTGTCAAGAAGAGGGATACAAATGTTCCTCGACTGGTCGTTGACTACCGCCCTCTCAATGCGGTGACCATCAAGAACAAGTACCCAATTCCTCGAATAACCGACTTGTTCGATCAATTAGCTGGAGCCACGGTGTTCTCCAAGATGGATCTGAGGTCAGGCTACCATCAGATAAAGATCCGGAAGGAGGATATCCCAAAGACGGCTTTCACTACCCGTTATGGGTTATATGAGTACACCGTTATGTCTTTCGGCCTCACAAATGCTCCGGCTACATTCATGAGGCTAATGAACTCCATCTTCCACGAGTACCTCGACAAGTTCGTCATCATCTACATCGATGACATCCTTGTGTACTCCAAGACCGAAGACGAACATGCTGAACATCTTCGACTTGTCCTGACCAAGCTTCGAGATCACCGTCTATATGCCAAGTTCTCTAAATGTGAGTTTTGGCTGAAGGAGCTCATATTTCTCGGTCATGTGGTGTCAGCTGCCGGAGTAGCGGTGATACCCGACAAGATTCAGGCAATCCTGGATTGGCCAACTCCCAAATCCGTCAAAGATATCCGAAGCTTCCTTGGATTGGCGGGTTATTACCGTCGATTTATTGAGGGCTTCTCCAAAATAGCAAAGGCATTGACTGAACTCCTCAAGAAAGGCAAGCCATTTGTGTGGTCAGACAAGGCTGAAGAGAGTTTCCAAACCCTTAAGGTCAAGCTCACCACCACTCCGGTACTTGTCCTTCCCGATACCGCCAAGGACTTTGTCGTCTATTGCGATGCATCTTTACAAGGGTTGGGATGTGTCTTGATGCAAGAGGGCCATGTGGTCGCCTATGCTTCCCGTCAACTCAAGCCACACGAGCAAAACTATCCAACACATGATCTAGAGCTTGCCGCCGTGGTACATGCTCTGAAGCAATGGAGGCCCTACCTCTTGGGCAACCGTTGCGAGATCTACTCCGACCATCAAAGTCTGAAGTATCTATTCACCCAGCCGGATCTGAACCTGAGGCAGAGGAGATGGCTGGAATTGATAAAAGACTATGATGTGACCCTCAACTATCAACCCGGCAAGGCCAATGTGGTGGCCGATGCTTTGAGCCGCAAGGCCTATTGCAACACCTTGATGGTTGAAAAGGCCCAACCTGCTCTCCATGAGGAATTTGCTAAATTGAATCTGGAGATTGTGCCTTCCGGTTTTCTAGCTAACCTCGAGATCAAATCCACTCTCGAGGACGAAATCAAGGCCGCCCAACAAAATGATGCAGGCATCCTAAAGATTAAGGAGAATGTCGCAAGTGGAAAGGCCAAGTGTTTCTCTATCGATGACTCCGGTGTTGTCTACTTCGAAGGCCGCCTTGTGGTGCCCAAGAGTGGAAATACCAAGGGGTTAATTCTCCAAGAGGCACATGAGTCTCCCATATCCATCCATCCCGGTAGCACCAAGATGTACCAAGACCTCCGTCCCAAATTCTGGTGGACCCGTATGAAGCGGGAGATTGCCAAATATGTTGCCGAATGTGATGTCTGTCGCCGGGTGAAAGCTGAACATCAGAGGCCAGCTGGTACCCTCCGCCCTATAGCAGTTCCTGAGTGGAAATGGGATGAAGTTGGGATGGATTTCATCACCGGTTTTCCAAAGTCACAAAAGGGCAACAATGCTATTTGGGTCATCATCGACCGATTGTCAAAGGTTGCCCATTTCCTTCCGGTTCGGGAGGATATCAATTCCGCTCAATTGGCCGATCTCTATATGGCCCGGATTGTTTCCCTGCACGGGGTTCCTTTGAGGATCATCTCCGACCGTGGAAGCTTATTCACGTCCAAGTTTTGGCAAAGCTTCCAAACGGCTCTTGGAACCCGTCTCAATTTCAGCACCGCCTACCATCCTCAAACCGACGGTCAAACTGAAAGAGTAAATCAAGTTCTTGAGGACATGCTTCGGGCTTGTGTCATCTCCTTCGGCAAGAGTTGGGAAAAGTACCTCCCTCTCGCCGAGTTCTCCTACAACAATAGCTACCAAGCCAGTTTGCAAATGGCTCCCTTCGAGGTCCTTTATGGGAGGAAATGCCGGACTCCTCTCAGTTGGTCTGAAACCGGGGAGAGGCCACTCTTCGGTCCTGATGTGATCAATGAAGCCGAGGAGAAAGTCCGTGTTATTCGGGAAAACCTCAAGGCCGCTCAATCCCGTCAGAAAAGCTATTATGACAAGCACCACCAAGAGGTCCACTATGAAATCGGTGACAAGGCCTATCTTCGAGTCTCTCCTCTCCGAGGCGTTCGTCGCTTCGGAATCAAGGGCAAGTTGGCACCTCGCTATGTTGGCCCTTTCACCGTCCTAGCCAAGCGAGGGGATCTCTCCTATCAACTTGAGCTACCCTCCAACTTCCCGGATGTTCATGATGTGTTCCATGTTTCCCAACTCCGCCGGTGCTTCAAGGATCCCATCCGTGGGGTTGATCACGAGGCATTGGACATTCAGGAGGACTTGACCTATCGCGAGCATCCTATCCGCATCTTGGATGAAGCGGAGAGGAAAACCCGCAACAAGTCCATCAAGTTTCTCAAGGTCCAATGGTCCAACCATTCCGAGGAAGAAGCCACATGGGAGCGAGAAACTAGTCTTCGTCAGGAATACCCCGCCTTCTTCACTCAAGCCTAGAATCTCGGGACGAGATTCCTGTAAGGGGGGTAGATTTGTAACAGCCCAAACTTGGTAACGAAAAATACGAAGAATTTTTCCACTTTTGTTTCATGTTTGCTCATCTCATCATATGCATTTTTGCCTTGCAACTTCATTGGAAACCATTGAAATGGGAAGCCCAAACCCCCAAACACCAACCTGAAAATGCCAACTTGGAAACCACTAAATGAACTTCCAAATTGTTTAGGAAGTTCCCAATGTTTTCACCAATTTCAAATCCAAGTTTCCAATAAGAATTGAATTGAGAATCAACTTTGCTTAATTCAATTCCATTTTGGAACCAAAGAATTCCAAAATTCAAATAAAAACATGGGAGCTCCAGTATTATTGGAGATCTCCATGAATTTTCAATATTTTTGGAATTGTCTAAATGCCCAATTAAATGTTTGGAAATTGCTCCAATTTACCCTAAAAAAGCTATGAACAAATGTGGCAAACTATTTTATTTGACCTCACCAATTTTTGTGGAAGTCAAAAGGTAATTGGAGCCTATATGAATTTTTCTGGGATTTTAGAAATTGTCCTTGTGCCCAAATTAAATAGATACCAATGTGCCTGGGACCTGTTGTGTAGGAATTCAAAAATCCCAGGGACCTATTTGCAATTTCCTGTTTTTCCCTCCCTCTCTCTCTCTCACTGGCGCCATGCCGTGAGCTGGCCGCGCCATGCCGCACGCCTCCGTGGCCCGTGGACGATGAGGACGCTGCCCATGCCGTCCACCTGCTCCCTCTCCCTCCTCTCTCTCCAGTCCTCCCCTGTTTTCCCGGATCGGGCGACCAAGTTCTCCTCCCGCGCTACCGCCATTGCCGTGGTCGTCGAGTTCCCGATTCGTCGTCGTTGGAGTGTCCCGGGACGAACAGACGCCACCAACACGTCCGCCTTGACCTCCTCTTCCTCCCCACCCGAGGAATCGAGCCGGGAGGCCCACCATCGACGCGGGCATCCTCGACTTCGTTCGCCTCGACCGCCGGCCGCTCGGACCGATCCCGGCGACCTCGTCCTCTCCGCGCCGTCGCCGTCCACCCTTTAGTGCTCAGGGTGAGCTCCTCTTTTCTTGGCCCTCTCCCTCGCCTCAATTTTCCCCCTCCCGCCGCCGTTGGTCGCGTCGGCCGCCGGCGACGACGCAGTCGTCAGCACCCGTGCATCACCTGCCCGGCCTGACCGAGGCTTGGGCCGGCCTGAGGCCGGAGCCTTCGGGCTGGTGCCCGGCCGTCCGCCCAGCCTGGGCCGGCTCTGGGCCGGGCCACTCGGGTCCCTGCCCGGCCTAATTTCCGGCCTGGCCGGCTCGAGGCCGGCCTGCCAGGGAAATGTTTTTCCCTTTTGTTTCTAGCTGAGTTTAAAACCTTTATATCTTTTCGAATATGCATCCAAAATTTGCAAACTAAATATCAAATGTTCAGTAAAACAAACTCTACCCTTGGTAACTTGTATACCTCCTTTTGAGAATTATTTTCCTTTGGTTATTAGGAATCCCAAAATAGGTTGAATAATGCCTAATTTGAGAAATCCATAACTTTTTAAATAATTGTCCAAAAAGTACAAATAAAATATCAATGTGATCAACATGCGAAATGCCTTCAAACCATGCACTTATCATATCATGATCACAAATATTTATTTGATGTGATCCATATTTGGGTTAAAAGATAAATTCTCGTTAATTATTTAAATTGCTATTTATTCGTCGGTGCCCCCAAAATTGCAAATAAAGTACCAAATTGGATCGCAATGACGAACCCTATCCTTTCATGTCATGTTCATGCATTCTTGAGCCACTTCCATAATAATTTGATAATTTATGAAGAATGTGGTCACTAAGATAAATATGGGGTTGGTTCAATAGTTGCCCAAATTATTTGGCCCCTCGTTTTAAATTTGCTTTTAATTTATATAATAATATGGTTGCATCAATTGGAACATGTCATCATGTGCTTGAGCATTGCATTTTGAGTTCGTGTGATTTATGTGTGCTTTGTATTTCTTTTGGGGTATCGATAGATTCCGGAGTCGAGGGCCTCTCTGACTACCCCGACGATCAGTGCTTCACTCCCGGGCAGCAAGGCAAGAGATAACCTAACCTTCTTGGCATCTAGCATCCTATGTTTTTATCAAATTATTTTATCCACCATATATTGCATACGATTCAATTATCTCTTTGGGTAAAACTAGGAATCCTATGAATGCATGTCTCTTCCCCGAGCCAATCACATGTATCCCTACCTATGAACCCTAGTGTTTATGTGTTGGCCGGAGGAAAATTTTAATTATTGGTTATATGCTTAGCCATGCTTAGCAATGCTTAGTTGAGATAGATGCTTTATGTCCGTTATTTAATTCCATATTTATTAATGACGATGGAATGATTCGGGCATGGTGGATGAATGTAAAACTTAATTAAATTGCTAAAGGCTTGGATGAGTTGCCCTCGGGGAGGGTGGTTTGCCTCATTCTTGCCGCCTAGGCTGAGAGTGCTTTTAGCTAGAACCAAGAAAACGAGCGTGCTTCCGGAGGTGGGGGGCATATGGAACCCCTTTGACCGAATAAGTTGTGAGGGGCTTGTCAAGGGTCCTCTAGTTCGAGTTTTCCATTTGCGCGTGAGTTGTGTGGGTGGAAAAAGGAACGAGGATGGTGGTGTTTAGGAATGTGGCCGCGGGGCAGGGCGCTGGGAGCGCTTAACCTGTCCTTCCGCACACTGATGGTCCTTGAGTAAGCCTCATGCAATGTAAAGGTCTAACCGCGCCCGTTCGCCGGCCTTCCCGGAAGAGGGCCAACTAGGTGAGCCGGACGGTACCGATGGGTAAATTAGTACACCCCTGCAGGGTTTAATCTTTTCGAAAAGCCGTGTCCACGGTTATGGACAAACTCTTGGGAAAGGCGGATCAGCTCATAGATAACTTTTAACCTAATTGATATGGCAGCTAAAGGTTGCATTAATCAACTTGAGATAAAGGTTCATTTCCTCGAGGGGGATTCGAGGGAGTGCCTTTGTGTGAGATGAGTGGTGATGGTTGCAAGTAGGTTTCGCCGAGAACCGAAGATGATAATGTTACTCTCTTACCCCTTTATAAAAATATTCTGAGTAGACGAATGCCAAGTGTCATTTGAGTTTTGGTTTATTAAAACTAGCTTTATGCAAAAGAAGTACATAAACAGCTTTAGAGCCTCCGTCAGTCATTTGGGCCTATATCGCCCTACTAAACTTGCGAGTACATCGTACTCAGTCTCTCTTTGCTGCCTCTATGTATTTGTATTTCAGA
>QRDG01001672.1:242529-298698 GCA_012064385.1 Puccinellia tenuiflora | reverse complement strand
TTTTTTAAAACACTGATTTTTCTTTTTTTTAACAGACCACAAAAAATGTAATAGTGCTCCAAAACTTTGCATGAATGTTGATAACTTGTATATATTAGTCTCCAATTTTTTAAAAATATTTTACTATTTTTTAAATTGTTTTAAAAGAACAGAAGCATGTGAGATCGGGAGCCAAAAGTCCTCCCCCGATGAAGATTATATTTGTGACTTCTTATTATGTTGACTTGCCGTTTATAATGGATTATGCATGGCATGTCGTAATTTTGTTTTTCAAAATATTGTTTTGGGTATCCGTTTTTTTCAAGACATTGTTATTTATGTCTACTTTTTTTTCAAAATATTATCGATATCTACTTTTCTCAACATATTATTTGCACGTTGTTGGGATTACTGTAATGGTGTGGTTGGTGCGTAGTATTTTCCAATGAATTTTTCACCCTTTTTTTTTGAAAGTTATAAGATGGTTTCCATGTGTAGTATGGTTTGTATGGACGCCTTGGGGCGTGTTTGGTTGCCCACTGCAAGCACGTGCAGCCTGTGGAGAC
Organism: Puccinellia tenuiflora; assembly: GCA_012064385.1. Lineage (NCBI taxonomy): Eukaryota > Viridiplantae > Streptophyta > Magnoliopsida > Poales > Poaceae > Puccinellia > Puccinellia tenuiflora. Next base: position 298,153 of record QRDG01001672.1, on the reverse strand, counting down.
GAGTTTTCGGCCTGTTTGCTTGGCTGGGCTGCTTCGCATTCTTGCACAATGTGAACCTTAAAGCAGTGTCGGGCCAGGGCCAGGGGAAACGGTCGATTCGGCCGTTTCCGCCGAGCCACCCTCCCGTAGGCCAAAACTGGTTCCCTCCTGCACGCTCTGAGAAGGGGCGGGAGACACTGCGTCCCTTTCAGAACACGCGCCATTAATCCCCTCACCGCCCATCTTCCCCACTCACTCCACTCTCCTCTCTCCAATTTTCGTCGGCGGTTCCCCTGCCGCTGTCACGCCCACAGCTCTGCCGCCTGCATCCTCGGTGGGAGAGGAAGCCAGGCCGTCCATACTTCTTGGTCTGCCGGCTAGATCTTCTTCGCAACCGATGGCCGTGCTGCTCGAGGGCTTCATCCATGGTGGTAAAGTTGTTCTACCCCTCTTAAGAGCTAGTTTGTATCCTAGATCTGTAGATCGTGGTAGATTTTTCGGTCTAGGTTGACTTGCACAGTAGATCTGCGTCGATTTAGGGTTCGATCTGTGTTCTAGGGTTCGATTTGAAGTGTTAGTGAGTATTTTTTATGCGGGCCGATGATGAACACTAGCAAATGTATCTTAGGGTTTATGGTGTCCGTGGCGAAAGTAAGGTAACCTTGATGTCTACATTGGCTTTGGCATGGAAGTCTGAACCCTAAGAACTCAGCTTGATTTATGCTAACTGAGACCGAGAATCGATCTGAAACATGTACTGTGTTGTGTTCGTTTCCTTCATGATGGCCGATGATTAAACTAAGCCACGATAGTTGCAAGGAGACTGTCTACAGAACCTAGGGGTAGATGCAGGGACAATGCTTGTATCATCACTACGTCCTTGTAGGCACTCATTTTGCCTACTGATGGCTTTCATGTATGAGACTACTATGCATTCGAGAGGTGTCTCTTAGTATCTCTTGCTATGCAGTAATGAAACTATTTGTGCATGATAGTAGGTATTAAGAGATCATCTTTTGAGTGTTGTTTTCCTGTTCCTGTGATGATCTGATGGACTTCTTGAAAGAGCATGGTTGCCCCCATGTGTGGTTTTGGTAATTAATGATAATCTCTATGGACTAATGTTTGTATTGAGCTACTTGTAGGCTGTGTCCATAAGTGTTGCTTGATCTCCATATGTTGGAGTCAAGGCTAAGGGAAGAAGATTATATGTTGATCAAGGCTAAGTACAAGTTGATCAACACTCAAGGCTAGTGAGGTTGTGTGGTGCAAGTTCAAGATGATCAACATGAATATATCACATGCTTGAAGCTTGCCATCCATTTGGAGATAATGGCTGTGTGAAGATATGCCGAAGAAGAAGAGGTTCTCCCATATTGGTGTATGGGGGAGCAACATGTGAGTCTTCACCAAACGAAGCGCTATCAAGAAAGGTGGTCCAACTTGAGAAGGCAAAGATCGTCATCACCTAGCTCGAGTGGATTATGCGCAAAGCAAAGGTATGATCTTGATAGGTTTTCTATTTTACTGGTCTCATGATGTTAGTTGAGAGACCAGATTATAGGATAGATAACCGTACTATCAAGAGGGGCTCTCGACCGAGTATCTTGATCGTATCGTTCATAGAGAGCTCAAACCTTTGCATACTTGGCATCATATTTATTGTTTATTATTTGGATCTTACCTATGTCAGTGGTTGGTGCTTGTCGTGCTCGTCAAGACAAGCCCAACTTCTTTGAAAACGGACTTCACATGCTTCTTCTATTGTGTTTTCGGTATTGGAGATTTTGCCGGTTCATCCGTGCGGAAGGTCTCACTCTTCCAAATATTGGCAAAATCTCCATTGCTTGTTTGCTATATTTCCCAGGGTAGCTCTTGTCGTCCTCTTTCCAACAAAATTGATTTCACCTCTTTCGGACTTCATTTGCAAAAGATATGGTGTTTCCGGTTTACAAGAGAGAGGTCTATCATTTCACCATTTGTTTTTATCATATATTGTTGGACTATGATGTTTCTCTGCATAATCTTGTAGAGATCGTTGTTACGATTCCAATGAGACCAAAATCATCGAAAACGGAGTCCGAATGAAAAAGATATCACGCTTTTGGTAAAACCCATTTTGCTGTTTTTGTGGCGCCGGATCATCCGTCGGGATATTTGCCAGACAGTCTGGCGGGGAATGCCCGCTGGATAGGTGCCGGATATATCTGGCAGCTGTCTGGCTGCACTCTGTTTCTTTGCCGGATATCTGGCAGTTTTGCCAGAAGATCTGGCTCCGTCGGGAAATTTCGTATCTTCAGTTTTTGTTCAGTTTCTTTTCTGCCAGTTCGGTTTTTCTAATCTGTAGGCCGCATATGACCTCGGATGAAAAAGTCGTAAAAAGCAAAGTTGTTCATGTTTAACTGTGCACAACTTTCGTGATTTGCACTTTTTCATTTCATATAATTTAGGGGTTCGTTTTCTGCGTTGAACAGGATCTGCTCACAGGTGCCAGACCATCCGGCAAGAAAAACGCCGGATGATCTGGCAACCCCGTTTCCTGCCCAAAACGGCTAGTTTTCAAAGAGCTATAAAGGTGCTTCTTCCCCAACGGTTTTCCTAAGCTCTTGAGCAAATTTTGGTGCTTCTCTCACTCCTCCATTGTTGACCTCCAAAGCTTTGATTCCTCTCAATCCCTCCAATGATTCTTGCCCATATTTAGAGAAACAAGAGAGGAGGTCTAGATCTACAACTCCACCAATCACTTTCTCCTCTTTGTGAGGGGAACCCTTTGGATCTAGATCTTGGGATTTATTTGTTGAGTTTTTCTTTGTTCTTCCTCTCTTATTCCCCCATAAGCATTTGTTGCTTTGTTGGAATTTGAGAGTGAAGGATTCGAGCACTTGTGCTCTTACCATTGCATTAGTTCCATCGGTTTGTGCTCTCCACGAAGATTCGTGGAAGTGAAGTTTGAGAGCTTGTTACTATTGAGTCTTTGGACACTAGACGGTGTTGTGGTGACTTGGGAGCCCCGATTGAGTTGTGGGTGTGTGCCTCAAGAACTTTGTAAAGGCTCCGGATTCCGCCTTGAATGATTCTGATAGTGGAAGGTGAACCGAGCCTTTGTGGCGAGGTTCTTTGGAGAATAGGGTGAGGCCTTTGTGGCATTGAGTAGGCCAGTTGTGGCGAGCTCACACCCCTCCAACGAGACGCACTCCCTTATCAAGGAGGAACTCGGGAATACATCCTCGTCTCCGCGTGCCTCGGTTATTTCTATACCTGAGCTCTTTACTTATGCAATTTACATTGTGATAGCCTTCGTGCTTGAAGTATTATATCTTGCTATCACCTTGTTGTTATCTTGCTTAGCATAAGTTGTTGGTGCACATAGGTGAACCTAGTATATTAGGTTTTGTGTGCTTGATAAATTAAACACTAGTTTTATTCCGCATTTATCAAGCCTAATCGTAAAAGTTTTAAATCTACTATTCACCCTTCCTCTAGGCGATATCCTTGTACTTTCAATTGGTATCAGAGCCTGGGATCTCTTTTTTAGGTTTTACTGCCTAGAGAGTAAAGATGTCGTTTAGAGAATTAGTGCATGATCCCACTTTTAGATTCGATGGCACAAATTATGATGTTTGGAAAATTCGCATACTTAATCTTCTTAGGAACATAGACCCAAATTTTAAGAAAATTGTAGATATGGGTTTTTCTCCTCCAAAGGATTCCGAAAAGTTATCTTTAGAGGATGATAAAAACTCTTATCTCGATACTCTTGTATCTAATGGTCTTATCTATGTTGTGAGCGATGTAGCTCTTGATTCAATCATGCTTTATCGGAACGCTCATGAGCTTTGGACCAAGCTTCAAGATAAATATGAAGTGTCCAACACTATTAAGGATGATTGTTCTCCCTCCTCCTCCGGCCGTGATGAGTTCTCATCTTTGTCTAATTCATCAAAATATGATAAGCCACAAACTAATGTGATGGTGAGTAGTGATGGGTTTTCCAATAATGATGGAGAGCTCATTGTTGATGATCTTTCATCTCTATCTTATTGCAATGCCACATCTTTGGACTTAAACTCTTCTAGCACTCCAAATGTCATACATGGTAGTGTTGATAGTCCTTGCATATCATCTGAACATTTCTTGTATAAAACTCATCATGATATGCTTGCCTTATCTTGTTGCCATGATAAAAATGCTTGTGTTCCCTCTAATTCTTGTTCTATTAATAATGTAGAGGAAACCCAAATATCCATGGAACAAGATGTGAACTTGAGTAGTTCCTATATTAATGGTTCATATTCATCAACCATCTTTTGCCTTATGGCTAAATCTTCAAGTAGTGATGATAATGACAATAACAATGATGATGGAGAAAATGATAATGATGCATCCTTTCATAAGAAAAGTCTAATGATTCTTAATGCACTTTCAAAGAATAAAAATGCTCATGATAACCTCTTTGAAATCATGAGCACCCTTGTTGAGCGCGGGATTACCATTGAGGTTTTGGAAACTTGCCTTGATGAATGTTATAACCGTGAATATGAGTACGCGCATGAGATCACATATCTCAAGGGAAATCTTGAGGAAGAGCAAGAGCTCCGGGCTTCTCTTGATGAGAAACTCAAATTTATCGAGGAGTCTCATAATGAAATAATTGCTAAACTCATTAAAGAATGTGACCATGCTCATGCTAAATATAAAGTCACTAAAAAGGAAAATGCTAGCGTGAAGGATGAGCTTGTCAAATTGTCTTCTTCCATTCCTAATGTTAATGATGCTTATGCTACTAACTCCACTTCTTGTGAAGCATCTATTTTGAAGGAGAATGTTGAGCTAAGGGCTCAACTTGAGTTGCTAACTAGCAAGTATGGGAAATTGGAAAAAAGTCATCAAAAGCTCTCGAGCTCTAATGATGATCTTCTAGCATCCCATGCTAGGCTAAAGTTATCTCATGAGGCTATCACTACCAAGGTAACATCTTGTGAGCCTCATGTGGACAATAGCACAAATTCAACTAAAAATGCTATATTGCCATGTGCTAGTCCTAGTAGTTCATCCACTCACAATGTTGGTACATCATGTGATGAATTACTTTCCTTGCCTTGTTGCTCTAACAATGATGCATCTACCTCCTCTAGTACTCGTGTTGTCACTAACCATGTAGAGAAAAGAGGTGAGCTCAAGGCCCAAGCAACTTCTTTGAAGAAAGGCTTGGAAAAACGTCATGAAGGTAAGAGCGCACTTGACGACATGTTGAGTGTGCAACAATCCCCCAATAACAAGAGTGGACTTGGATTCAACTCCAACAACAAGAACAAGTCCAAGATTGATAAGAAGAAGGGGCAAGTACAAGTCAAGAATCCAGCCAAGATCACTTGCTTCAAGTGCAAACAAGAAGGGCAGCATGTTAGATCTTGCCCAATGAAGAAGAGGCCTCTTAGTGAGAAGCAACTAGGAAAGCGGCCTATTGTTCAATCTCATGGTCAAGCACGAGTTGAACAACGGTCACCTCTTAAGAAGACTCAAGTTAATGCCTCTCAAGTTGAGGAGCCTATTAAGAAGAAAGAGAAGAGTCGAAGTTGTTATTTATGCCGTGAGAAGGGCCATTTTGCTTATTCATGCACTAACGGTACCCTTTTGTAACGTCCCAAGATCGGTACTATGCAGACTTGAGCGTTCCAGCCAAATCCGCATAATAACGATCCTAAAGGACGCCCACTAGGCATAACGTGCACGTCGCAACACACACGTTATGCGGGTGGAATTGTGATAACATTACAACAGCTCTCGATGGAACCCACAAAAGAACATATATACAACAACGACTCACCGAGTCAAGAGCAAAGATACAATACAAAGATCCAAAATAACAACGGAAGCGGGTAGCGTCCGGCTACAGACAAGAAACAAATTGGACTAAGAGTCCTAAAGATAAACGAAGGCACCATATCCCTGCCCAGGCCAAGCCGGAGGGATTCCCAAGCTAACATCGTGAGACTTCAAACCTGTCGGCTGCATTGGAATAGCAGCCCCGAAGGGGTCAGTACTAGTAGAAGTACTGGCAAGTAATACTCACAAGATATCAAAGCTGGAATTCCGGGGAAAAGGGTAGCGATGAAGTGGCGGCAAGCAGCACTAACAACTTATAGAGACACGCTACAACATTCGTGTCGAGGTTAGGGCTCGGCAAATCCCTGGGTCGAGTACCCCGGGTTGATTGAGGGGGAGAGAGATGGCGCGCTGGTAGTTCCGTCGGCTGACAAGCAAGGATTTACCCAGGTTCGGCCCCTCATGGTGAGGTAAAGACCTACATCCTGCTTGTCTGATCTGTATAATCATATGTGTGTTACATGGTGGCCGCAAGGGCGATGGTATGAGACGTGGTCTCGCTAGGGCTATGCCTATCTGTCTGTCCCCTGGGGGGTACCTCCGCTATGGGGTGCCCCTACCTGGCTTTATAAAGGGAGCCAGGTAGGGTTTACAGGAGGTTTCTTGCATTGTACTCCAAGTCGTGCTTCGTGGGCTTCTTTGGGCCTGCCAGGTGGGCCGTAGACTGGATCGCACCAGGTATACCAATGATAGGGAACCCGAAGGGTACATCCCCGACAGTAGCCCCCGAGTGTCTGGTCGATTCGAAGAATCGGGCAGAGACTAAGAGCGGCATGTCGAGCAGGCATAGTCGAAGAAGGTGCGATCGTCTTAGTCGAAGAAGATGCGGGTATGTCGGGTATCACTGTTCCGACGGGTGCGCCGTCTTGTTCCTGAAAGAGACAAGTAAAAATGATTCGACTCCGGCCGTTGAGGGCTTACAGAGGATGGTTTAGTCAGTAACGCTACGACTGAATATTGATCTCATGCTATCGGGGGCGCGACAGCGCTCCCGATTGGAGTAGCCCCCGAGATTAAGCTGAATTGCTTGCAATTGAGGTTAAACTCAATTTTTCCTTCAGTCGAAAAGTCCGCTCCCGATGGGAGTAAAGAAGAGACTCGAGCTAACGGAGTCGCAACTGACTTTGCATGACTTACTTTGTACTCAGCCGGTTTGGCTTACTGCTTTAAGTTTTACTCAGCTCATGGAGCTTACTGAATTTCTTTTCCACTCGAATGAATTATCCGGGTGCTCCATCAGCCTGTTGGCTTACCGTGTATTTTTATTCAGCCTGGTGGCTTACTGTGTATTTTTATTCAGCCTGGTGGCTTACTGTGTATTTGCACTTTTCGAGTGCTTGCTCAGCCCGACGGCTTACTCGTGTGACTCGAATGGGTTCGAGTGTTCATTCAGCCTGGCGGCCTACTTGGTGACTCGAATGGGTTCAAGTGTATGCTCAGCCCGACGGCTTACTCGTGTGACTCGAATGGGTTCGAGTGTATGCTCAGCCCGACGGCTTACTCGTGTGACTCGAATGCGTTCGAGTGTATGCTCAGCCCGATGGCTTACTCGTGTGACTCGAATGGGTTCGAGTGTTCATTCAGCCTGGCGGCCTACTTGGTGGACTCGACAAACATATTGAGTATTTGCTCAGCCGAACGGCCTACTGTGTTGTTGGACCTGTACGGCGCAGCCCCCGAGTGTTCGAGTGCGGCCTAGGTTTTTCGAGTGGAACCTGTATGGCGCAGCCCCCGAGTGCGTCGGGTGACGGCCTAGGCTGACTTAGACCTGTGCGGCGCGAGCCCCCGAGTGTGTCGGGTGGCGGCCGAGGATTTTTATGTTGCGCCTGTAAGGCGCAGCCCCCGAGTGGTTCGAGTGGCAGCCTAGGCTGACTTAGACCTGTGCGGCGCGAGCCCCCGAGTGCGTCGGGTGGCGGCCGAGGATTTTTCGGGTGATGCCTGTATGGCGCAGCCCCCGAGTGGTTCGAGTGCGGCTTAGGCTGACTTAGACCTGTGCGGCGCGAGCCCCCGAGTGCGTCGGGTGGCGGCCGAGGATTTTCTGGTGATGCCTGTAAGGCGCAGCCCCCGAGTGGTTCGAGTGGCGGCCTAGGCGAATTTGTTTGTTGCCTGTGCGGCGCAACACCTGGGAGAGCATCAGGTGCGGCCAAGGCGAATATGTTGTGGCCTGTGTGGCGCAGCACCCGTGAGAGCATCAGGTGCGGCCAAGGCGAGTATGCTGTGGCCTGTGTGGCGCAGCACCCGGGAGAGCATCGGGTGCGGCCAAGGCGATTTTGTTGTCACGGCGGACCGGAGTCAACGCGCGGAGGTAGTCAACGCGGCGGACCGGAGTCGACGCGGCGGAAGTAGTCGACGCGGCGGACCGGAGTCGACGCGGCGGAAGTAGTCGACGCGGCGGACCGGAGTCAACGCGGCGGAAGTAGTCGATGAGGCGGACCGGAGTCGACGCGGCGGAAGTGGTCGACGCGGCGGACCGGAGTCGACGCGGCGGACCGGAGTCGACGCGGCGGAAGTAGTCGACGCGGCGGACCGGAGTCGACGCGCGGAAGTAGTCGACGCGGCGGACCGGAGTCGACGCGGCGGACCGGAGTCGACGCGGCGGAAGTAGTCGACGCGGCGGACCGGAGTCGACGCGCGGAAGTAGTCGACGCGGCGGACCGGAGTCGACGCGGCGGACTGAGTGTCGGAGACGGGCCGATGAAGGCGAGGCCGTCAGCCCCCGAGTGTCGGAGACGGAGTCGAAGAAGGCGAGGTCGCTAGCCGGCGTAACGCAGAGTGCCGGTGATACCGCTGGGTCGCGTAACCGTCGGCTTTGTGGACGCAGGCGTGCTCCGCCGCGCCGTCGTTGTGGAGCCGTAGATGACGTAGCGGGCGGAGTCGATGAAGGCACTCGAGTCGCCAGCCCCCGAGTGTCGGAGGAGGAGTCGGCGAAGGCAAGGCCGCAGGTCACGTCGCCTCGACCTCGCTTGTGTGATTCTCCGATCATGCCATGCATGTAGAAAGATTATTAACTAATAAAATAAGCAAGGATGATTATGAATAAAAAAAGAAAAAGCTGAGGCGTAGGGAGATTTGATCCATGCATATCCAAGTTGCTGGCCACGTGCTTGGTCAGCTTGGCATGGATGATCAAGCGATTTGTTTCACGCCTCCAGCGATCCAGCTTCGAGTCTTGCGCTGATCGACGGACTCCGTGGCACGCGCACGCTGCCTTGTCCGACGATTGGATCACGACTGCTGCGCCATCGCTGCCGTACTTGTTGATGTAGATTGGATCGCACATCGCGGCGGAAAGCGGCGACTCGCGGATCGTTGTTTGTTGATGAAGATTGGAGCCGCCGGAACGTTGAATCCAGCGCGCGTTCTTTCCCACAGACGGCGCCAATTGTCGAGGTTGTGGCTCGGCAAATCCCTGGGTCGAGTACCCCGGGTTGATTGAGGGGGAGAGAGATGGCGCGCTGGTAGTTCCGTCGGCTGACAAGCAAGGATTTACCCAGGTTCGGCCCCTCATGGTGAGGTAAAGACCTACATCCTGCTTGTCTGATCTGTATAATCATATGTGTGTTACATGGTGGCCGCAAGGGCGATGGTATGAGACGTGGTCTCGCTAGGGCTATGCCTATCTGTCTGTCCCCTGGGGGGTACCTCCTGCTATGGGGTGCCCCTACCTGGCTTTATAAAGGGAGCCAGGTAGGGTTTACAGGAGGTTTCTTGCATTGTACTCCAAGTCGTGCTTCGTGGGCTTCTTTGGGCCTGCCAGGTGGGCCGTAGACTGGATCGCACCAGGTATACCAATGATAGGGAACCCGAAGGGTACATCCCCGACAATTCGTCTATCAGAGACAAGGTAAGAGAGCGCATAAGGAGCCAACTATACTACTCACCACATCAAAAACCCGCCCAAGTATTACTCCCTCAATCACCCACCCACGAGGAAGCAATCAGGGCAACTCACACGGTAGACAAGTTTTATGGGTTATTATTCAAGTAATCTATCTTACTAGTCAAGTTATAATCATTAGGTGCAAGTTGTCTATGATCTTTTTAGCCAGCGCATTTCACCAAGTCGTCCATAACCGCGGACACGGCTTTTCGAAAAGATTTCACCCTGCAGTGATGCACCAATGAACCCACACGCATCGAAACACTCGCTTAGAGGTGTACCGGTGGAGCGTTCGATGCAATACTTCCCTTCTCTACAAACAAGTCCAGGGAGCCACCTAGCTAGGTCTGATCCACCTTGAGAGTCCGGCCGAAGCTTCGAGGTGGGCCTAACGATTGCCCCTTCTTCCACATGCGGTAAACGCTCATGCCGCAACCCTACCGTAAGTAACCACGTAACCATCATCATCTTACCTTCTCATCATCATCATCGTTGTACGCGCGCAAATGGAAACACCCGAACTACTTGTGGCACCTGGACAGGTTTGAGGATCCGGTAATAGATTGCGGGGAGGCCCATAGAACATGTGGTTAGTGCGCTCAGTCTTGGATCAGCGGAAAAGAACTCGGGTCCTAGGTGACACTAGCAGAACAAAACGCCACGATTGGCCTTCCGCCGGTGCCTTATCTTTATTAAATTATTCCCATCGCAACAGAAAATAAAGATTAACATTTTAGTTGAGCCTAGCTATCATTTTAAAACAAGACTAGATAAAGAGATAACAGGACTCAAGCAAAGCACCTAAGCATGCACTACGACTCGTAAGGCTAACAAGGTAAACAAGCAACAGGTAATAGGATGTGGAGGTGTGGCTATATCAGGGCTGCCAGGTAACATGCAAATAGGATCGGGTCACAAGCATCGTAACATAAGGCTAGCAAGGAACAAAAGATAGGAGGAGTAAGATACAGAAAACAAGCAAAGATAGCAAGGGAGTATCACTTGCCTGCAATCCGGTAGAGGTGGTAGAACTTGTCGTTGCTCACATCAACTCAACGTCCTAATCCCGAAGAAGCAACAAACACCGGAAACGCAAAAGATGCATTTTACTACTACGGCAAAAGAAGCGGCATGTTGATGACATGATGCATGACAAATTAAATGTGATTCAATTTTATTACTAACACATGGCAAAACATTTTAAATAGGATCGGTGCACAATATAGGTGCACCGGACAAAACCCATAATTAAATTGATTTAATTCGAATAAATGGATAAAGGTGCGATGTTAATTATTGATGCATGATTTTATAAGATATGCATATATATGGTATAGGGGTTTAGGGTTGGGGTCACACATTTGATCAAGGAATCTTCGGATTCGGAGCTGAAGTAGTCGAAGTAGTCGTTCCGGTTGAGGTAGTCGAGGTAGTCGACGTCGTGGAAGTAGTCGTACTCAGGGCGTCGTCGTGGCGGACCTTGGCGTTCCGGGCTTCGGGGTCAACGGGGTCTGGGGCGTCGGGGTCCAGACACCGGTCTTCTCGAACACGCACGAAGGCGGCCGACACAAAATGAACACGGAGAACTTGTCGCATTTCCGGTGTCGCGGTAGACCTTGGCGGATCCATCTTTGGTCATCAGGTCGGAGAACTCGGATTCACGGAGTCGGGGTACTCGGTCGTCGTACTCGGTCGTCGGGGAAGATCTTGTCGTTGCACGACACCGGGCTTCGGGTTCACGGAGGCGTCGTACTCGGTCTTCACGACGGGAATGGGGATCGGGAAACTGCTTCACGTCGGGAAACAGACATCGGGAAACAGCTTCGGGAACGGAATCGAGGAACTTTCCCGTCGGGAAACAGATATCGGGAAACGTCAGGAAACAGAGAACGGAAACTGTCCAGGAACCAGCATCGGGGAAACCATCGGGGACAGGGAACGGGGAACACAGCATCGGGGAAGAACACACGGAGACGGAGGCGTCCGTCGGGCACGGACACAGCATCAACAGCAGTAGCACGGGCACGGAGACGTCGGGGACGCGCCGGGATCGGGAGGCGAGCACGGCAGCATGGAGGCAGAGAGGAGGCCCTGCTGGAGGCGAGCTTGGGCGGGATGGACTGCAGCGGAGGGAGAGGAGCAGGCGGCGGCGGCGGGAGCTGCAGGGCATGGCCGACGGGAAGAACTTGGGCCGGGCACTCGGGCGAGCGCGACAGCACGGCCGCGGGCTGGGAGAGGAGGCCGACAGGAGGAGTACGGCCACGGCACGGCCTGCCGGGGAAGAGCACGGGGAGGATGCAGTCGACAGCGGCCGGAGGCGCGGGAGCTAGGCGGAGGCGGCTCGGTGCTGGCCGGGCTCGGGCCGGAGCTGGGGCGAGGACGGCGGGGACGATGACCAGGAGGCGGCGGGGACGCACGGGAAGCCGGGGAGAGGAGGAGAGGTGCAGCGGGGTCGTGCGGGTGCAGGCTCGATGGGGAGGGAGCTCGGGGAAGAGGGGATCAAGCGGGAGGAGCAGGTGCGGGAGGAGGAAGAAAGGCCACGGGAGGAAGAGAGAAGAAAAAGAAAAGGAGAGAGAGAGGAAGAAAAAGGGAGTAGAGAGAAAAAAGAGAGAGAAAAGAAAAGGGAGGGGAAAAAGAAAAGGAGAAGAGGTGGAAGGGCATCTCCGCGAAAAGGAAAAACGAGGGGAGGGCGGCTGCAAAAAGGCAGGGATAGGAACAGAAAAACACAGGGGGAAACCCTAGGGTTTGGAGATTAGGTGGGCTTGGGCCGGTTTGGGCTACTCTCTCGCAATTCTCAAAACATTTTATTTTGCAAAACAATTTTGGCAATTAATTTTAGAAAACGGAGACGACTGTCTCGGTAAAACTTTTTCGAAAATTTTAGAAAAATAAAATAGGGTTTAATAAAAATAGTTTTTGCGGACAAAAACATGCGATGCCATGATGCTGATGTCATGATGATGCAAAAAGAAAAACAAGCAAAATCTAATTTGGGGAAAACCCCGGGTCATTACACCTTTCCAACCCATTATAATTGATGATGCTTATTCTCTTAGGAAGGATAGGGTTGGCAATGTGTTTGCAAAATATGTGGGAACTCAAAGTGGTTTCAAGAAAAGAACCATTTGGGTTGCCAAACCTATTGTGACTAACCTCTTAGGACGCAACTTGGTTGGGGACCAACAAGCTCAAACTTGATCAATAGGTGTTGATGGAGGGCATTGGAGACTTGGCTATCTTATGAAGAATTAGGGATCTTCATCAATTATATTCTCTCAAGCCAAGTCACTTGGAGTATATTGTCCTATCTCATATCCAATGTTCCTCCTTACGGTAACTTATATCTAAATCATATATTCATTGAAAGTTGCTTGCTCCCTTGCATGTGTTAGGTTTTGTACCTTACGAGTGGTTGTATGTGTTGTGCTCTCTACTTACTTATCTTGAGTAATCAAGTATGTGTATGTTGGCTTGCACACCACCTACTTGTGTTGAGCCTTACACTAGTACAAAAACAGCTACCCATGGCACACCAAAATATGCTACTCGTGGCGCATGGCCCTGCGCCACTAACTACCACGTCACGGGTAGCAAATTACCCGCGGTGCACGGGCACGAGTGCGCCACCTGTAATGAAAAATACCCATGGCGCAGGGAGCAGATGCACCATGGCTACGTATTTTCGGAATTAAAAAAAAGGCACGCCCACACATCGCGGGGGCTTCGTGCCGTTGTTTTCCTCCATGGGGGGCTTCGTGCCGTCGTTTTCTCGTTCGGTCGCCTCCACCGCTGGCGGCTCCGTCCCACCCGGCCACCCTCCCGGCATCGGGTTCGGCGAAGGTGATGTCCGTGACGATCGGATGGAGAAGGACGAATGCAATCACGAGGAGGGGGAGGAGGCACGCTGCAGCGACAGACGTCAGGGCGGCGAGATATATGGGGGAGAGGGGAAGTAGGTCGCCGACGACGCCGGGGGCCAGGGAGGGCTTCGTGCTCGTGGTCCACCACCGCCGCGGGGCTCTTCGTCGACTCCGCGCGCCGAGGGCCTGGCGCTGGGTCATCGCGCGGGGTGCTCTCTGCTTCAGCCACAGTGGGCGCCGCGCCCGGCCACGAGGGCTTCATCCGCGTTCGTCCGCGCCAGCGCCGGAGCTAGGCAGGGACGCCACGCGGGGAGCTTCGACCGCGACAGCCATGGACCATGCGGGGGGCTTCGTGCGTGTCTTTGGGGATGGAGGCGGAGGAGAGGACGGGAAGAGAGAGAGGAGAGATGACGAGCGTCGATCGTGGCCGCCATGGGAACCGTGCTCGATTGGGGATGGAGCCTGGGGGACTCCGTGCGTGACTTGTCGATTGGGGATTGGGGATGCGTACGAGCACATAGATTGTGTGCTTCCACTAGCTCCTTCCGAACCGTCAGATCTTCCGCGCCCGCAGACAGCCGTTATATCCATATGACACAGCTCGGTCAGACGATACCCTGCTCGCGAGTGGGAAAACTGAAGCCCCCCCTGTGACCCAGAAAAAGACAAAGCCCCCCCCGGATGAACGTACCCATGGCGCAGGAATTTTGGGGTGCGGCAGCAGTACTACGGCACCCATGGTGCATTAAATTTTCCTGCGTCACGACTATGTGCATGCATTCCGGCCGGCCATATCGCAACATACCAGTGGCGCATGAATTTAGTCGGTGCGCCACGGGTAAAGGGTTAGTAGTGGCCCACCTATTTTTAGTGCGCCACGGCTAATAGCAATGGCGCACCAAAACTGTCGTGCGCCACGGCTATTTCATCCACCTATAAGCCTTTTCCTACTTGTGTTATTGTTTTTATTTTATATCTTATCTTGTTGGCTCTCATTTTGGGAGATTAATGGACTATCCCATTTTGGGGTAGTGATATGCTTCGTGCAATTCACAATCCTAAAATATGTATACATGAGGAATATCACTTAGTGTTGATAGATCAATATTATCTAAGTCTCTATGTGGTATGTCATGCTAATAAGAAATTCAAATTCTATAATGTCCATTAATTATCGCTAGTTGATTTTATTTGCCTCTTGCTTAGATAAAATGGATTATCACATTATGGGGGAGTAATAAGCTTTGTGCATATTACAAGCCTAGAAAATGTGAACATATGAGGTGTTTCCACTTAGTATTGATATTTTAAATTATGTTGTTCCTATGTGGCAAGTTGCTCAAACAAGTTCCATCATTCTTCGATTTGCTTTTGTTGTGAAGTTGGTCTTGAATATCATTCCTATATACCATAGAGAAATATCTCTATATTCTCCTTGTCCATGATAAGTGATACTCATAATTGTGGTGAATTTTGTAGACCATCTTCATATTGGCTCTTGCATAAAAAGTGTAGATAGTGTTTGGTTTATTTGTTGTAACCTTGCTCTCTCTAGGGAGTTGTTTCTCATTCCTCGTTTTGTGTTTTATCTTCGTGAATGAGAAATGCTTTTTGAGCTTTATCATATTTTATCTTCTATGCTCTTTGGCTTTGTTTCGATACCTTCAATTGGTATTAATTGGAAGTTGATATCTCATTCATAGATATTTGTTTCAATTAGTATCTTTTATGGGAGCTTTGATACCTTGGTTCTTGACTTCTCTTTTACTTGATATCTTTCGAGTAATATCCTTCTTTTGGTATCCTTGCTTCTAGTTGGTATCTTTTTTAATTGGTGTCTTATCTCTCATGTGTTGTTTGATTTGATTCCCTTTGATGTCTCACTTCATGTGTTGATGTGTTTTGGAATGAATCATATGTTGATTTGATTATTCTCGATCATGTGTTGATTTGGATTTGATATAATTTGGACAACCTATTTGTGTCACACTTTGGTGTGCTCTCTTCTTGGTTTACTTGGTGTTTTGTCCAAATTGTATCTCGTTTGGTTCTTCAAAGACTTTGTATGTATATTCTTTAACATATATATTATATGGCATGTTGTCTTTCTTGTTTCCAATATATAGGGTATACTCCACCGAATTCTAAATCGGCTAAGATGTGCATGAAATTCAATTTCATATCTATATGAACATATTTATGTGGATTGTTTCCTATATATTGTAGTTTATCTAACTACTATGGGACCCAATGAGTTTGGGAACCATTTTGTACTTGAATTTTGTTTTAGGTACAACGGATATGCATTAGATGCTTGCCTCATCCATAACGAAGGTGTCCTCACCATGATATTATAAGAGTCAAGCTATGATGATTATCAAAATCTCATCTTCTTCATCACCAATGCCATATCGGTAACAAGTATCTATCCCATGCTTACCTTTCTAGTATTCAACCTTGTGTAGGTTGCCTCTTGGCATGAAAGCTTTTATGCGCAATTGTTGTGGTTTTGGCATATTTCCCTCACCTGGTATATCTTTGTGATATTTGTGATGAAATTGCAAAAACCCTTTTCTTCAATTGGTATTCTTTCCTTGTGATACTTGCATGTTGCCTATCTCAAAGCATCTCCACTGTCTCTTGTTCCCTTAGTGATATGTGTGATGTCTTTGATATGTTTGAAGTTCATTTATATACAATAAGATAAATTTGAGCTATGTGCTATGCTTTTAAGCAATAGTCTCTTTTGTATATTTATGACTTCCTTTTGGATACCTTCTTCTCTCCTTTCCGAACCATTGTGTATATACATGTCTCTTTGTGGAAGTATATCTTCAACGACTTGTCTACTTAGAAACCTATACATATGTGAGAGGTCACCTTTTAGTTGGTATCCTATTTCTTTCGAGCTACCATGATTTTTATCTATAATTCTTTGGTGGCTCTGATACATGTCAAACGTATCTATAATTTTTTATTGATCCATGCTAGTTTTGTGATGTTGTCACATGTTTTTATTATCATATTAATCATTTTTATGCATTTTGTTGGACTAACCTATTGACAAGTTGCCTAGTGTCAGTTTCCTGTTTTTGCTGTTTTTGTATTTCAGAAAGTGCACCACAGGAAATATCGTCGGATTGCGCTGAAACTTTACGGAGATTTTTTATGCGACGGAAGAAACCAGAGGACCAAAGGGCAGCCTGGGGGGCCACAGGCGGGTGGCGGCAGCGGCCCCCCTAGGACCCGCGGGTGGGGCCCGCCCCTGCCCTCTGGGCACCGCCTCGGCCCCCTCCGACACCTATAAATTCCATTTAACCCTAAAAACGACAGGGCGACCATTATTTTCCAGAGAAGTCATCCCAACGCGCTGCCATCTCAAAGCCTAGTTTGGGGGTGATTCTGAAGTAGATCCCGGCACTCTGCCGGAGGGGAGATCGATCCCGGAGGGCTCTTTATCGCCATGCCTTCCTCCGGGATGATTTGTGAGTAGTCCCACCTTGGACCATGGGTCCATGGCAGTAGCTAGATGGTAGTCTCCGAGATTGTTAAGAAGTGTGATGCACATCCGTTCAACCTGCTTGTGGAGAGGGTATGAAATTTGTCTTGCCTATGATTGATAGTTTTTGGTTCTGTATGAACTTTGCCTATGACTGTTATCGATATGAATTTTTAGTGTTAAGAACTTTTCCTGTTTTAATGCTATGATTGTCATGAGTGCTATTCTGTAGTGTGTTGTGCTGCACTTGTGCTGATAAGCTCATCACTTGAAGAAGTGGTGACAGTACAAGGTTAGGAGCACCTAACGAAACATCCAGCTTTGCATCTGAGTTACGCATCTGAGTTACATAGACATGCAACCAAACGACGTGTACTTTAAAATTTGCATGCAACGAAACGGAACTGACAAGAACATTGTTAGCAGCCAAACGGTCTGCACAGCATGGCTGAGGCCATGTTTTTTCAGAACGAGTCCCGTCAGAGCCACGGATGCAAAATGACAAAAAAAAAAAAAAATCACCCGAACAACCAAACGCGCCCTTGTCTTATGCTAGTCATGTGTCGCCGGATCCCCGTTGGTCGCCAACTGACACCACCGGAAGAGCCAGACAATACGAACGGCTCAGCTCTCATGGGCTCGTTTAGGTTGTCAGAACACGTGTCCATAGGCGACTCTCGCTAATCGACGGTCCATATTGTTTTGTCAGTTTATTATGTCTGACAGAGTGACAGGACACGATGCTTTGCGGCGAGCCGGCGATCGCCACTTCAAGGTACGTGCACATGCAAAAAAAAGAAAAGAAAAGGAAAGCGGCTCAAATTACGCGAGAGTGCACGGGTTCTACTAGCTGGCCGTGGCCGTGGCCGAGAACTGCCAAGAACCGTTTCGGCCGTCCGTTCTGTATCGGAACACGCGCGCACCGCAGGAGAAGTATCCCGTCCTCCTCCTCATAAGATCTCGCGCCCCTCATTCCCCGGCTCCCACTCCCCTCACTCTCTCTGTGCGCGGCGCCAGAGCCAGACCACCATCATCCCTCGCGGCCTCCGCATTGCCATCGTGGCCGGGCCCTTGATGATGGCGTCGCACGCGCTCCGTCTCCGGCCGCTGCTCTCCTCCACCGCGCGCCCCACGTCCCCGCCCCCGACCCCGCACGCCGCCGGGCGCCGCTCCTCGCTCCTCGTCGTCCGATGCTCCGCCGCCCAGGCGCTCAAGGTACGGCCGGCCCCGCTTGCGGGCACACACCCCTCTTCCTCTTCCTCTCCTCTTGGTTCATCGGTCGCGCGGAGCAGGGTTCTACCGTTCTAGTGGGGTGCGTGGAATGGAACGGCGCCGTTCGTCGGGTCCGCACAGCGCAATTTAGTTATCTCCATGATTCGGGTCACGCAATGCTTCTCCACGTCGCCCGTGTGCGCAATTTCTCTGTTCATAGAGCACCATTATCAGTGTTCTCTTGGCGTGGATTTCTTCTCTAGGTTCACCTGGTGTGATCCGGAATTTTGGCAGATGTTTTTTATTTGAGGTTTTTTTTGCAGATGGTTTTTCGGAACCTGTCGTGTGGATAATCATCTATGTGCTTGCTTTGCTTGTCCATTTATGTTGGCTCCGTTATCATTATGGTTGTGTTATTCATATCTGCGTTCGCAGTCTACTGTTTGCTTTGACGAATGGTGTTGTCATTTCTCTGAATTTAGGGATTCTCAACCTTTCAACTACTGGTTTAGTTATTTTTTTTAAAAAATTACTTGTTTAGTTGAGACACTATCATGGGATGATTGTATTCCTCTGTGCAGATCAAGTCGATCCCGACCAAGCCCGTCGAGGGGCAGAAGACCGGAACTAGCGGATTGAGGAAAAAGGTAACTGTTGGAAATGTTGCTAAATCATCCAGATTTCCAGCAGAATAATTTGTTTGGAAATGTTGCTTCTATAATTCATCAAGTAAGAGGTCCATTTTAACCTCAAAGATCCGGAAACAACCTGAGCGCCCCAAGACTGTTCAGTTTACATCCCCTTACTATCAGAATAAGTCATAACACCCCCTGAACCACTGTGGTTTTTGTTGAGATTTTTGTTGAATATGTTTATAGGGTTGCAGTTGGACTTGGTATTAGTAGAGGGTTAGGTTTTAGAGTCAAACCTATAACAACAGATGAGATGTTGGTGAAGCATATAACCCCGCGGGCTGCATGAGGTATATTTTTAGAAGGCGTCAACTGGCTACGGATTACTGACTTAGACATGATTGGTCTCCGAGTTAGCTATGTTCATATCTAGTCTCACGGACAAAGTGGTAATGGATCTCAATGTGCTTTGTTCTTGCATGAAAGGTCGGGTTTGCTGATAAATAAGTAGCCCCTAAATTATCACACCATAAGTTTTTTGCCTCAGGATGAGCTGTTCCAAACTCTCAAAGTACTGACTGTATCGACAAAATTTCAGCAGTAGCATTAGCCAAAACTTATATACTTCCTCTGTGCTAGAATGTGACATTGTTGCTTGTTTGCTGGCACTCCCAAAATATGACATTAGGGCCAAGTAACCGCAAACCTTCCTGTAGACTGTCTGTCACCAGGACATCCTTCCCAATCGGCATGAGAGAAGGCACTCACTCTTGTAGACTTAGACTTGCGAATTCCTTTAGGGCTCCTTTGATTCAAAGGAATAGTATAGGATTTTTGAAGGATTGGATCCTATAGGAATTTTTCCTATAGAGCTTGTTTGATTCACAGGATCATATCCCATAGGAATTAATCCTATAAGAATTTTTCCTATAGAAGTAGTGCAAATCCTATAGGAAAAAAACATGAGGTCTAACCTCATGGAAAAATTCATATCCCATTTTTTTTCCTTCACACAATAGAGGTTAGATTTTTGTGAAGGAATTTTTAGAACAAATCTATTGTGTGAAGGAATTTTTCCATGAGGTTAGACCAAATTCATATCTCATGTTTTTTTTCCTTCACACAATAGATTTGTTTTAGAACAAAATCCTATAGAAAAAAAAATGAGGTCTAACCTCATGAGGTCTAATCAGATGGCTCCTTTGATTCACAGGATTTTTGTAGGAAAAATGTAAGATTCCTGTTCCTATAGGAATTTGCACTGTAGATGTGTTTGATTCATAGGAACCCAACAAAGGAAATTTGAAGGAAATTTCCCTTTGCCACCAGATTCCTGT
The DNA here is from genome assembly GCA_012064385.1 of Puccinellia tenuiflora. NCBI lineage: Eukaryota > Viridiplantae > Streptophyta > Magnoliopsida > Poales > Poaceae > Puccinellia > Puccinellia tenuiflora. The sequence goes on along the minus strand of QRDG01001672.1, from coordinate 277,868 downwards.
GGAATACAAAGGAAATTTCCCTCATTTTTTCATTCCTTTGGAAGGAACGAATCCTGTAGGTTTGCAGTGGCAATCCTATCCTATTCCTGTTCCTATTCCTTTTCCTACATTTTTAAATCCTATGAATCAAAGGGAACCCCTCTTCCCATAGGATTCAATTAGACATACCATCCCAATCCTATAGGTTTCCTATTCCTACAAGTTTCCTATCCTATGAATCAAAGGTGCCCCGATTACAGAATTTGTTACATGATTGATCACCAAGTTAGCTCTGTACATATTTAGTCTAACCATGGAGATATATTTCAAACACAACAAGAAAATCTGAACCAACGTTTAACAAACACTTGTAACCCAGACTAATATATAAGGCGCCGAGAGATAACTTAAAGAGATTAGACGAAACAGGTAAGGCTTAGACTCGGGATTGCCAGAGGGTAACCTACCGTGGCCTGCAGTCGGAAACGGGGCCGGGACGAGCCTCGGCGAGTTTAGTCGTCATGATTATTTATTTCGAGTTAATACAATGGGTAGAAGCACCCTATCAAAGGCTCCATCATCAAACATCGTCTTGCCATCATCTGCAATGTCGTCGGTTGATCCAGTGCTGCAAACCTCGGTAGCAAGCAACTGGCGATTCTAGCAATCATGGTAGTCAGGATGACGGTTACAGAAAGTCATCAGATTCTAAACCTTTTTTCCCTGTGGTATCTCGTATACATGTTCAATAACATGTCAGCATCATGTGTATTCATATCAATGTGCCTGCCTTTGGCTTCTACTTCCATATAATGCAACGACAATGTAGAGTTTCCTATGTGATTCCAGGTAAGCCACAACCAAAATGTGACAGCCAATGTGTCAAACATCACTACTAAATCTTGCTTAGGGTTGGGGGTGAATAGTTTTGATAGTACGAGGGTGATAAGTTAATGACTTTGGACTGAATGTGTTTTCTAGAATTTGAGAGAAGTTTGGGGGTGTGAACTAGACTTGTTCCATACTTCTATCTCTTAATCAAGACGTTATTTTCTGTCCTCCTCAGGTTAAAGTGTTCCAGGAGGAGAACTACCTTGCCAACTGGATTCAGGTGTGTTGTCATTTGTACACACTTGCACATATTATTCAATGTTACTTTATTGTTTGGAAGAGCACTTATGACGATTCAGTTAGATTGATTTGTCATTTTTTTGTGGTATTAAGGCTCTGTTCAATTCATTGCCACTGGAGGATTATGTGGGTAAAACCCTTGTACTTGGGGGTGATGGACGGTACTTCAACGTGGAGGCTGCTCAGGTTCTGCTAGAAATGAAACATCAGTTAACACGTGTTCCCACCACATTTTCTCGTGCATATGACATCCTTGCTGTTTCAATGTAGATTATCATAAAGGTTGCTGCTGGAAACGGGGTTGGAAAAATCCTTGTTGGCAGGTGAGTAATCAGTTGCTGGCCTTCTTGGTTAAGGGGATGCCACAGTAACTTCTAGAAGTAGGAGTATTTGTTGAACTATTAAGCCAAAGAATTCGGTAGCATCTGATGAAGTAATAGATCACCTTATTGCCCTTATCTTGCTTATTAATTTTTGCCAGATGCAAATACATACAATGTTACAAAACTCAACCTGTTTGTTGGCCACTTGATGTTGGCTTGCTGCGTCATGTTATGTGTGATGAATACTTTATATCAACGTGTCATCTTGTTTGCAGGCATGGTCTGCTGTCAACGCCTGCTGTATCTGCCGTAATTCGTAAAAGAAAAGTATGTTTATTACTCCCTCCGTTCCATAATGTAAGCCGTTTTAGCATTTCTCTTTCCATCCGTATCTAGACATGTTTTAGTGCAAGATTCATTTGAACCTTACACTAAAACATGTCTAGATACGGATGGAAAGAGAAATGCTAAAAAGGCTTACATTATGGAACGGAGGTAGTATCTCGTTCCTCTCATTATGTGCATCACCACCTGTTTCATCTATTTTTTTATTAGTTGCAGTCTTCATTTTTCTCAGGCCAGCGGTGGCTTTGTCATGAGTGCAAGTCATAATCCAGGTGGACCAGACAACGACTGGGGTATAAAGGTGATGCCATAACCAAAAGCACAGATTTCTTTTGCTGCATCAATTGTTGATTTAGGAATTATATTTACTTTTAACAGAAAAATGGCATATAGTGTTTGAGGAACAATAAATTAAGTAACGTGTCTTAGACTCTTATGGATGAGTATTTGTGTTTATGGTTGTATTTTTCAACATATATGTATTTGTGTTTATGGTTGAATTTTTTAACATATATTTTCCTTCTTTTGAGTCCTGGTTGAAATGAAAGAGAAGGGTTCTTCTGGGCTGAAACAACAATTATTTTTGTGTACATATGCAATTTCGTGTTGTATATGTTTAGCCTCTCGAAATAGGTGACATACTCTACTATCCTAACGTACTGTTCTCCCGCAGTTCAATTATAGCAGTGGGCAACCAGCACCTGAGACCATTACTGACCAAATATACGGGAATACACTTTCGGTATGAAGCTTTGCCATCCTTTATTAGGTTATTAGTCATTATATTCCTTAACCCTATTGCTTCTTTTCTGTTGTCCCGGTCCTCTTAATCAATGCAAATCTTCTGCTACAGATTTCTGAAATAAAAACCGCAGATATTCCTGATGTTGATTTGACTGCACCGGGAGTGATAAGCTATGATGATTTCACTGTAGAAGTGATAGATCCTGTTTCAGACTACCTCGAATTAATGGAGGTACTCGGTGATTTAGTTTGGCAGTAATAATTATTTTCTTACTGAAGTAATATTTGGTTTTTGTCTTGTAGAATGTGTTCGACTTCCAACTTATCAAGGATCTGCTTTCTCGCCCCGATTTCAGGTTCGGTGGATTTCGTTTTCTCTCTTCATGTGGTCATTTCTATGAGAATATAACAACTACATCCTTAAATCTGCATGTTGTCAATTGTCATTGGCAAATATTTAAGGAAACTTGTTTTTTCTTCTTCTTTTGAAGAGTGTTATTTATGGAATGTACAGGAAACTACAAGCCTACAAGGCTACAACTAAATAGAACCACTGTTGAGTTTTTGAAGGCTACCATGTCGCATTCCAAACAATTCGTGAGCCGTTTAGCTGGTTTAGTGGACATTTGTCTTGCTGATCAACTGTTTGGTATACCCAGTTCTGTATAATTGTTTTGTCCCTGGAACTCCGAACGACCCTTATACTGTTTAGCTTAAACAAGTTGCTAGCATTAAAAAGTGTAGTTGCTTGTTTTGTCTGAGTCATCATGTTTGTTAGTCAGCACTCATGGTTTCTGCTATCCATTGCTTATTCCATATTTGTCATGGTTATGTTGGTAGCAGTTGCAATAACTATCTTACCATTTATATCACAATACCAGTAACCACACTCTTTAATCTGATGTTCTTGGGAACATGAATTGAGTACAATAATCATAATTGATCATTTACCATGATTTTCAGATTCGTATTCGATGCCATGCACGCAGTAACTGGTGCATATGCAGGACCAATTTTTGTCGAGAAACTTGGAGCTGATCCGGTGACATATCAATTACTTCAGATGAAACTTTGAATAGCTTAAAGGAACATTTGATGTTGAATTTAAACCTGGTTTGCAGGATTGCATACTAAATGGGGTGCCTCTTGAAGATTTTGGAGATGGTCATCCAGATCCAAATTTAACGTATGTAAATTTTCTATCTAAGGAAACCTTGCTGAATTTCCGTGTTACTGTAGTTGCTTATCTTTTTTCCACAGTTATGCCAAGGAGCTTGTTTTTATAATGTTCGGTAGCCGTGCACCTGACTTCGGTGCAGCAAGTGATGGTATGTTTAAAATTTAAACTACTACCTAGTTGTATGTTTTTACTACCTGCCAAATTTATATTTACTTTGCACGAATCATGTGCACTTTTAGAAGCCGCAAGGGAAATGCCCATAAGGCAATAAGTACTCCGACACTTGTTTCCTACTTCCTAACCATGAATAACTTTCCAGAGAATGATGACTTTTGTGGCCATATAAAGGTAGTAAAGTAATTTACCCCAAGTCTGAAAGTTGCTCATCACTGAGTATACGTTAATCATATAGTCAATTTACTAAGTGCTTTGGTTATATGTTGAGCCCTCATTGTGTCTGCTTTAATATTACCTGTTATTGTTCAGTTGAATGCCGGAAGTGTACTAGTGTGAACAGAGGAACTCCATTCAATCATCTGTTTATCGTTGATTCTCTTCTTTTCTGATCTTTCTTTTTTAATTCGAGTAATAACTTATTACAAAACTAAGCCAGATAACAACGATAATTGCAGGCGATGGAGATCGAAACATGATTCTTGGAAGAAGGTTCTTTGTTACACCATCAGACTCTGTTGCGATAATTGCAGCCAATGCACAGGCGGCAATTCCTTATTTCCAGTCTGGCCTAAAAGTAATGAGATGGCACACTCTCGCTGTTTTCTCATTTCGCTACTAGCCTCGGGAAAGATAAGAATCTTCTTTAACGTTTGATCAATGACTTTTCTTTTAGGGACTTGCTAGATCAATGCCAACCAGTGGTGCTGCTGATCGTGTGGCTGAGAAACTAAATGTTCCATTCTTTGAGGTACTATTGTTAACGAATGGCATGCTCGATTATATTCAAATGGCCACATTTCTGTAGCTTCTACTAGAACAGCTCAGATAATGTGGTGTCTCTTTTGTAGGTTCCAACAGGCTGGAAATTTTTCGGGAACCTAATGGATGCAGGAAAGTTGTCTATATGTGGAGAAGAGAGTTTTGGGACAGGATCAGATCACATCAGAGAGAAGGATGGCATCTGGTAAGACGTAAATTGCTCATACATGGCTGTAACTTTCTCATGCATGATAGTAACTTCCATTAGATATCCCAGGTGTACTTTCAAACAGACAATTAATCTTCTGTAAACAACTAATCATACTCTTGATTAGCTGCTTGGAAAGGCTAAACAACGGAGAAATATAGTCGCTTGCTTCTGAGATGCTTCATTTCTTCCATGATGGCAACCAACCATACTCTTGGTCAATTATTTACTTCCAGGGCTGTTCTGGCGTGGCTCAATATACTTGCGCATAGAAACAAGGATAAGAAGGTGGGGGAGAGACTTGTATCTGTGGAGGATGTAGCTAGGGAGCACTGGGCAACCTATGGCAGGAATTTCTTTTCCAGATATGATTATGAGGTATTTCATCAAATAAATTCCTGAAATTATATACAGGGACATACACCTTACGTGGCAAATAAAATTTCTCGAACATAACCCAGCCCGGAAAACCCCTTGATCCCATGCTCTTCACTTGTACAGGAGTGTGAATCCGAGAGTGCGAATAAGATGGTGGAACACCTCAGAGATTTAATTTCGAAGAGCAGTCCTGGAGAGAAATATGGTTGGTTTGTATGATGTATTGCATTTCTATATAGAATTGTGCTTGGAGCGTCCTCCAAGCCTGATGTCATATTGGTATTGTGATGCAGGAGACTACACCCTTCAGTTTGCTGATGATTTCAGTTACACTGATCCCGTAATCTACACTCTCCTTCACTACCTCCCTCTGCCTATGTCTAATGGTTGGCACAAGTTCACATTTTCCCTTAATATTGCAGGTCGATGGTAGTAGTGTATCCAAACAGGGACTTCGATTTGTTTTCACCGATGGATCAAGGATTATCTTCCGCCTATCGGTACAGGCATAACACTGAATTTTTGAAGAGTTATACTCGTTAAACACTTGATCCCTATTCATTGAAGTTGTGATCTGTTAGGGAACTGGATCGGCTGGAGCGACGATCCGCCTGTACATTGAGCAGTTTGAGTCTGATGCCTCGAAGCATGGCCTTGATGCACAAATAGCTTTGAAGCCTTTAATAGGTGACTGCTGCTATTACTCTTCTCCAATGTACTTATCTGCCATCGATTTGCTTGATTGTGACCATGCGCTGAACTGTCTACTATTACTGATGCAGACCTAGCGTTGTCTATCTCAAAGCTAAAGGACTTTACCGGAAGAAACCAGCCTACTGTCATAACATAAAACGAACTCCCAATGCTAGCGACTTAACCATCTCATCTGTGTATTCGTTTCTTGTCTTTTTACGTTCTCCTTCCAATCGGCAGAAAGAATAACGGAGCCAAGCCCGGCTGCCCGAGTAGTGTGAGTTGTTGATGTGGGTGGGGGACATGTAAGAATTATTTCTAAATATGTAGTAGGATGGTTGCTAAATTATGATTAGAATCAGGGTTTTAAATCCATCTTCTCCGCCTCTATTAATCTTCACATGGTCTATATCGTGCATTTGGATATAGTATTAATTAGCACGTGATAGGACCATGTGCTACGAACAGACTGAAACTGAAGTGCGATTCCGAATGCATTTGGCTCTTAAGGCGCTGTTATAAGACCATGTGCTACGGAAGGACCGAACTGAAGTGCGGCTCCGAATGCATTGGCTCTCGACACCCTATGATAGGTGATGGTAAATCGTAAGAGCAACAGCGAGTTGGTCAAATAGTTACATGAGAAACTCGCAGATTCAGAGTTAACACAAACAACAAACTACAAAGTTCATTACTGATCCATCTGAGATGAGTATATAATTCAGTATTGATACATAATGCAAGTTTCCAAAATCTATCGATCATCCATGTTCCAAAATGCATAACAGCCAAATTTCAAAGATCCTCATCATTGAAACAAATTTTGTTCATATGGAAAATATCAAAACAGTAAAAGCGTTTTGGTTCCCGAAAATCACATGCTACTGCCAATTAACAAGTTCAAAAAACCTGGTAACCATTTGATTTTAACCCGATGATCAACATGACAATATCTGATGACCTAGTGACTATAATCTGGTAACTAGAATCGAGAAAAAAGTCAAAACATATCAATATGAGATCTAGTTTTGAAGATCTCACCGCGACAAAACTAATTGTGAAGATGGATCTAAGTTTTGACTTACGGTTTAAGTGATGTCTGTATGCATACATGTCTCACTTACCATATTCTAGACGTGTCCACAAAAAACTAATCTAGAACACGTGCCATTATTAGCACGATCCTTTTATTATTCATATTTTCAAAGAATACATATTTACAATCCGTGAAGCTTTACCCTTGTTTCTATAGTAGGTATGCGAGCGGTACAAATGAATGCGGCGACGACGTCGGCCCGTAAGCAACATCACACCACCTCCACTCCATGGATCTGGATGTGGTTGTCCAAATCAGTGTTCCCGTGGGGGCTGCTCGTCTAGCCCGACATCATTGCCAGCGAGAAGGCCGTGGTTCCAGACGAGTTCATACTTTGTCAACACCCAACAACGTCGCCTAATTTTCTGTGTCCATTTCCCCCAATTCTATACGGAGATTTGGAACCAATTTCCTGATATCGATGGGAAATCGAACATGCCGCTTTGGTTATGAACTGTACTTTACTAATTGATTTTAAATTTTGTACCGATGGTGATGAATTTCTGTACTAATTTGGATTTAGTTTTGGACTTCAGTGCAAAAAGCTATCACTAGTCTTAAAGCAAACAAGAGAGGATGAAAGGTGTGTGATAAGACGGGAACACATACGCCTAGGGGGATTGCATTTTCGTTGATACAAGGTGTTCCTCCGTCTCCAATCCTTTTCAATGTTGTGTATCCATTCTCCACTATGCAACTGATAAGTCATTATCATGGAGCATGACATGGAAAAGGCGGTAAATATAAAATTGATTATATATATCCTTTTGGTCAGGCCAAAGAGGTTAATCGGTAGATGCCAGTCAGGACCATTCTCGTTTCGTTATCTCGGAATTCAATCCACTATGAGAAACTCACTAATAAGCAGCGGAAGTAGGTAGATGATAGGTTCGAAAAAAAATCAGTTGTAGAAAGGCAACCTTTTGTCCAAATTATGAAAATATCATATATTAAGCTTGTTTAATTCATGGAACAGAACAATTTTCTCGAGAGGTTTGTATTTTATAGAAGTCTTTGAAAGCCGAGAAAATTGGGATGTTACATACTGTTAGAACATTGTCCATAATTAAACGCCAAGGGACAAAAGCAATTTGTTCTTCCGATATGATTTCATCAAGAATTGGTCACAGCCTCAACGCTAAAACTTTTGAGGCAATCCTGTATAGAACATTATAGAGAGAAATTATCCGATATTGAGCCAAGTTCAGCGGGTTCTTAACTTTCGGAATAAGCACCAGAACCGTTTTACTTACCTCTTCCGACATGACACTAGTGCCGAATAAAATTCTTGACTGCTTTGCAGACCGGCTGCTTTAGTAACTCCGAGTGCCTAGTATAAAAACCCGATGTGAAACCGTAGAACAATTGTTCGTGTGCATCATTTTTTTGAAGCACGTATTTTCCATTTTCTCATTTATATATGTACAGAATACAAAGTTCCATACAGACCTAGCCAACACCAGTTTTCTCTAACATATTAAACAAATTAAACTGTACCAGACGAAAGGACATAATCAATCCAGTCACCTAAAACCTGTAAGTATTTATTCTTGATACGATGTTTTAGAATGGAAAGATCTTTTCTAAGCTGAATCTTCCAGGACAGCAGACTTGGCTGGATGTTATTAAAGATTTTATCGTTCCTCTGCTTCCATATATTCCAACATCCCATGATAATGATGTCTAGAGAGATCTTTTTTGGGAGCACGTCACTAGCCAGACAACATTCATCAGTCACAGAAATGCCTCTCTTCTTAGAAGGAACAATGGTGTCCCAGCAACTCAAAGAAAAAGGGCAGTCGAAGAAAAGGTGCAGAGCAGTTTCTTCCATTGGGTGTTGACAAAGAACACAATTGTAGCTTGGCAGATGAAAAGATTTCCGAGAAAGAAGGTTTCTTGTGTTTATCCTATCGTGAAGCATGAGCCAGAAGAAAACTTTGTATCTGAGGATGGTGGAGGATTTCCAAAGTTGCTTGAAGATGATGTGCGCCGTAGGCCCAGCTTTCAGAATTTTGTATGCTTTAGCTGAGGTAAAATTTTCAGAGTTCCAAGTATATGTCCAAACATCAGGTTCGGTCGAAATGTGTACATAATCCAAGTCATTCTAAAACATTTGCAGTTGCTGGAATGCTTCAACAGAAAGAGGCAGATGAAAGTGATTCGTCAAATCGGAATTATTTAGGAACTCCAAAATTGACTGATTCTCTTTAATCCTGAATGAGTGTAGTTTCGGCCTTCCGGGTACTTCTCACAGGGAATATGAGAGTTCCATGTATCTGTCCAAACCATGGCGGTATTGCCTCTTCTCACCTTACAAACAGCCATGCTTTTATATGTAGGCATAAGCTTAATCATGCATTTCCACCGGAAGGAACCAAATGGCCTGCAGTCAACAGCTCTGTTTGTGTAGTATTGCTCATAAACAAAGTTGACCCAAGGAACATCATGACAGTTGAAGAATTTGTGGAGATGTTTGAGAAGCAGGGCTTTGTTTTGGATGAATAAATCCATAACACCTAGACCTCCTTGTTCTTTCGGTTTACAAACCTTCTCCCATGCAATTAAATCAGTTCTTCTGTCTTCCATTCCATATTTTCTCCAGAAACAATGTCTCAGGTATTTGTTGATCTGTTGTAATACAGTGACTGGAAAAGGAAGTGTGCAGAGGAAGAAGATGGGAGGGCTTGTAAAAACTGATTTAATCGACACCAACTTTTCACCGTAAGAGAGGAATGTTGAGCAGCCTGCAAGTCTTGAACTAATTCTTTGCAGGATTATCATGAAGTCTGAGACTTTCGGTTTAGTGAGGGACAGAGGCATACCCAGGTATGAAAAAGGCAGGGTTCCCACATTGCATCCTAAGGTGACCGAAAATGACTGAATTCTTTCTTGTGAAATATTTATTGGGATAATGTTGGATTTGCTGTAATTCACTTTCAGGCATGTATAAGCAGCAAAGTATCAGAGCAGACTTTTGGCGTGTAGGAGCTGAGAGTTGCATCCTTGCATAATCAGGAGAGTGTCATCAGCGTATTGCACTATAGGAAAATCTGGACAGGCTTGTGAATGAATGGGAGGCAAGATCAATTAATTTTCCATAGCTTGGTTAAAAACAGTTTGAAGCAAATCATCAGCCAGAACAAAGATCAAAGGAGAGTGGATCTCCTTGTCTTACACCTCTTTTGCATAGGAATTGTTTCCCGGTATACCATTCAGATGCACCGATGAGAAACCGGGGTATAAACTGTTTTTTCGGGTGCATCATAAACAGAGCCTTTTCGATCTCTAAATCTGAAAGCGGGGTACAAAGGCGCTCGTTCATAGAGTCATCATTCATCAACCCGCCGATCCACTGCCGATGTGTACTCTCTGCTGTCAATCCTTTTTACTACGATGAAAAGCACGTGGTTATGCAGAGTCCGGATGTATGCTACTATGTATCTTTGCAATTGTAAGATCGAAAAAAATGAAAAGCACCTGGTAAAACACCATGGATGCATTTTCTAAGTCTGGTTGTGGGAGTACCGGACCGTGACGATCGACCAAAACCAACCAGAAAACATGTCGAAGAAAGATGATCGTCCATAGTTCGAGCGAAAAGGCTCGAAACTGAAACCTGTTTATCTACGGCGGAGGGCGGCGCGACATTGCGGGGACGGCCCATCGGATAAATCTAAACCGATGGTAAACAGACGTGCCGGTCCGGTGCACACTGCAGCTGCATGAGACCCATGCATCATGCATGCCGTGAGGTTGTTACAACAGACACGCGCCGATGCGTATATCAGGGAAACACCCGGGCAAAATTCACTTCGGTTTCGTTTCGTTTCCTCTCCTCTCCCTTCCCCCGTGACACCTTCCCCGACCGACAGAGAGAGCATCGATCTAGTTACACGTACGGTACTACCTAACAAGGTAGCTAGCACTGTCCCCGGCCGATGGAAATCAACGCGGACGCGCCGGAGAAGAAGACGTCGGGGTGGAAGACGCCGGCGTCGATGGTGCTGGTTCAGATGTTCATTACGGGGATGATTCTGCTGTCCAAGGTCTCCATCGGCGGCGGCATGTTCATCTTCGCGCTCCTCGCCTACCGAAGCCTCTTCGGCGCCGCCTTCATCCTCCCCTTGGCGCTCCTCTTCGAGAGGTAACGATAACGTGTTCGATTGATCGCGTGCTTATATATATCTATCTGCTGCTCTTATCCTATAGCTTTCAAACAAAAATTTGGAAACAGTTCGGCTGATCATACGACCTCGTTACAAAATGTTATTTATTGATGGAATATCTCTCCAAAATCATTAGCAGCCGATGGAATTATATATGAACAAGATATATACCTGGCATGCATGTCCCTGACAATCAAAGTTAGCCGGTCGAACCATCATCGAAAGAATTCTCTCAAATCATTTAACTAGCTAGTTGTTATATAATTTCGTTTTGTATAGGGACAACTGGAGGGAGATGGGTTGGCACGCCACGGGATGGATCTTCCTCAATGCATTCATCGGGTAACTTCATCATCTTTTACAAGGCTCTACCGGTTACCCTTACACCCACCTGAACGATATCCCCCCACCCCTTAACCCGCACCATGTCGACCCAAACCATCACCACATCGCTACAATCAGAGCGTCGATCAATTAACCACACTGATCTAGCATTAGCTGGTCGATGGATGGCCCAGACATTCGCCAGCTACAGCTGCTGGACCCACCAGCCGTCCCAAATAGCTCCATAGTCGGATTTTTTGTTACACCGATGGGGATTTGCTTACCGGCCAAAATATCGTGGTTAGCGGCCGAGAGCCGGAACCAGAATTCCCATTCCCCCGTGGTAAATAAGTTACCGGACGAAAAGTCTCGGATTTTTTGAATTTGGGCCGAGCTCTTGGTCCCAATTTTTTTGTTTCATTTTTGTTTTTGGACTTTTTAAGTTTGCTATTTTTTCTAAGAATCCCGTCTGGTAATTTCCGGTAACCACGAATCCCGGTGACTCTGAGATTTTTTTTCCATTCGGTAACCAAATCTGACCGGTCTCAGTAGATATGTCATATGTGTTTGTGCAATCTACTCCTTTACATACACCACTGTCTAAGATAGCATACTAAGAGCCAATGCATTGGTGAGGAGGGGTCTACCGGACTCTGAGACTTCAAACCCGCCAAATCTAGACCGGTGCCTACTTATGCTGCTAGTTTGTGCAACTCCCTAACACCAAATGAACATGTAGAGACCCGTCCTAGGCCGCCATCGTCGCATTAACAAACCAATCTAGAACAGTGCCTACTTATGATGTCATATCATTTGGGTCAATATAACAACCAGAATTGATCCTATTATGCCTCTTGTACTCTTAGAGTTGTTATTTTTAGCGCAGGTTAAGAATCTCTTAGAAAGGATCTCTTGCGCAAACTTTGTTTAGAACAGGTATCTTTAGCAAAGCAAAGGCTTTGGTTGAACGTATTGAGTTCCGATGCCTGGCCAGAAAATGAAGTATCGATATTTCACATCCGCCATACAATATAGGTTGTTATTCAGTTCAACTATATGTATATAGTTCTTGGCTGTAGATTAGCTTTAATTAAATTTAAAAATAGTTACTTTCAAGCTGTCTGGATGGCTAATTGGGTGAATAAAGTGCTAGAGCAAAATAAATAATCCCAAAAAATAATGGTATGCAGGTATGTGGTGCCATTGAGCCTATACTACTACGGCCTGCGTGATACAACGCCATCTTACGCCGTCATCTTTCTGAACATAATTCCTCTTTTCACCTTCACTCTCTCGCTCGTCTTCAGGTACCCAATTAATCTCAGTATGCATGTATTCAGGACAAACTTCAGGTTTAATTTACCATGCCCAATATCAACTAATCTATACTCGTAAGAGAATGCAAAAAACAATTAACCATATTCTGCCATATTTCACAACATATGTATGCCTGAAAATATTAGAATGGAGACGTTGAGAATCGTGAGCATAGCTGGATCCCTAAAGATTGTAGGCGTTCTGCTCTCTGTTGGAGGCACGATGCTCATCAGCCTTTACGAGGGCAAGAGGCTGCATCTCTGGGAACCCATCCTGGAGCACCATCACAAGGAACAGCGGACGGCTGAGGTTGCAAGCAATCAGTTGAGAGGGACAATATTCTTGGTAGGCAGCAGCTTCACATTTGCTTGCTGGTACCTGATTCAGGTGACCGATCATGCAGTGACATGTTGCTGGTATCCTTGAATTTCTTTCAAGTGCATTATTCTATTATTTATGTAGTACGATTCAGAGCACGAAATAATTGTAACATGTTGTTGCAGTCAAAGGTTCTCAAGGTGTATCCATACAAGTATTGGTCGTCCATGGGGACATGCTTGGTTGGAGGATTTCAGACAGCAATAATTGGAATAATATTGAGACGAGACAAGAATGCATGGAAGCTAGGATGGGATCTTAACCTTGTGACAATCTTGTACTCGGTTAGTCAGCATATATTGCAAACACTAATAAAAAGCCAAACTAAAACCTGAGATCTATTGACATGAAATTCCTTGGTGTAGGGGGCACTTGCAACGGCAGGGAAATATTGTCTCAACTCATGGGCAGTTGCTAAGCGAGGCCCAGCATATCCTCCGATGTTCAGCCCATTATCTGTGGTATTCACGATTGTGTTGGATTCCATCTTCATAGGGGACGATATTACAGTGGGAAGGTCTGTGTCTCTGGCTTCTACTCACAGTGCCGTCTTTCTGATTTCAGCAAAAGGACACGTCTCTCTAATTCATATTGTTGAACAAAAAAATGATTACATTGTTTTTCTTCTGAATGTGCAGCCTGCTCGGCACAGTGACGGTAATTGTTGGACTCTACATTTTCCTGTGGGCAAAATCAAAAGAAGTACCGGATGAATAGATCTCATTGCCATTGGTGGCAGCAGAGTTGTTGTACCTGCAGAAGCTACAAAAATGAGAAAATTACAATGGAGGTACAAGAACTTGGGATGTGAGTACATTTTGGTACATCAAGTTACGATCCGTAATTAAGTGGTCCAGAAAATTGTAATGTGGGTGCGAATTCGTCCACACCCGTTGTGGTACCGACATGTGGCATTGATGTTATTGTGGAAAAACTCCTATGTTTTTCTCTCACAACTATATCCTTCCCCTCTTTTACCCAATCGATCTCGCCGTTCCGGACAACCCCGTCGTTACTGCTATTCCACTTGGCAAGTTAAGCCACCTCACTAGTACAACCTGACTGGTGCCACCATGAAGCCTTCGACCTCGTGTCTTCCGGCCGCACCTGGAGATCGCCGTAGAAATCGTAGTCCACCTTGTATTCATGGTATCTTTTGTCCTAAATGGCCCTTAGCTAAACTATCAACGATTAATGGCCTCTCAAAACACTTTCAACCATCTATGGCCCCTCGCCTAAAACGCCGTATTGAAAGGCGTTTTGAGTGTCTCAGAGCTTCTAAAAATCTCAGAAAACGCCATCCATTTTGGCGTCTACAAAACTGAAAAACGACGCGAAAAACGGCTAAGTCATTTGGAAAAAGCCAATTTGTATGGCGTTTTTGCAATCTCAGAGGCTCTGAGATTTTCCGCAGAATACGCCACTAGATGTGGCGTTTTTACAATCTCAGAGGCTCTGAGATTGCAAAAACGCCATATCAATTGGCTTTTTCCAAATTCTTTAACCGTTTTTCGTGTTTTTCAGTTTTGTAGACGCCAAAATGGATGGCGTTTTCTGAGATTTTCAGCGTGTCTGAGACACTCAAAACGCCATTAAGTGGGGCGTTTTAAGGGAGGGGCCATAGATGGTTGAAAGTTTTTTGAGAGGCCATTAATCGCTGATAGTTTAGCTAACGGCCATTTAGGACAAAAGACACGTATTCGTGCAGGTCCAACTCTTTCATCTACACCGTTTGGTAATGGTGCTCGGTGCGTGGCCCGTATGAGTACATGGTTTTGTTGTTCATTGTATCCTATGTAATGAAAATATTTGATCTTTTCTTTATTGGTTGGATTTGGAAACACAACACGGGAGGCATTCTGTTTTTGTCCCCTTCTTCAAGTCTGCGTGCTGTAGGAAGTGCATATGTTGAGTTGCTTTCTTGTGTACTCCCTCCGTTTTTAATGTAAGATGTTTTAGGAAGCTAAATTAGCTTCCTAAAACATTTTACTCCCTCCGTCCTAAAAAGGATGTCACAACTTTTTCCATCCACGAGTGTATCTAGACGTGTTTTACATATAGATACATTCATGAATGGAAAAATCTGTGACATCCTTTTCGGGACGGAGGAAGTATATTAATGGACAGAGGTAGTAGTATCTTAGGTGCTCGTTGTCCCCCTTTCCATGGCAGTAATCAATTCTCTCACTTATTGTTGTCACGACGCACATGAAAATTCCTGAGTTTCTTTGGTTTGACGAAAGCAAAAGGAAAATATAGTCACCACTTTTTTTTTTTCATCAGAAGAGAAATTTGATTTGACATAATATTTCACGGCCTTTATACAATCTAGCAAACATCAGTGCATAATGAAACTAACATCAGAATTCAGAACATAGCTACCTAGCTTTTCCAATGAAGGAAGTTCCAAAGAAATGTAAAAAGTTGTGGCAGAAATCTATGTACATTATGTCGAACCTGATGTGGCTCTCAACTGTTCACTGAGAAGAATGCTTCTTTTACTGCATTTACTTGACTATAAATTTCATGCATGCTTGGGCGATCTTGTGGTGATTCCACGGAGCATGACAGGCCAAGTTTAAGGAGTTGTAGAGCACATATACCCATCATAGTAGTTGGTTTATATTCGTCTATTTTGGGGTTAGGATTAGTAGGTTGATCTCCAAATTTTGGCACAAGGCTGGAGCGAAGAATGTTGCCAGTTTCTGACAGTGATGCATCTACGTACTTGTGGAGTGTAAGGCCATCACCGAACGCTTCATCCGTAGGTCTTTTCCCTGTTAGCATTTCCAAAAGTATAATTCCATAACTGTATACATCACCCTCAGTTGAGATTTTACTGCCCATGCCATACTCTGCAACCAATGGAAAAAAGAAGTTATAAACACACTAGAACAAAAAGTTACTAATCAAAAGATAGTAGTATAGTAATTTAAACTATATCTAAATACTCACCAGGGGCAATATACCCAATAGATCCCCTTGGTCCAAGTATGCTTGTTGAGTTGCTCTGAACTCCAAATGAAGAACCCCGAATTAACCTTGCTAGCCCAAAGTCACAGACAGAGGCAGTATCGTCATCATCAAAGAGTATATTGCTTGGCTTCAAATCACAGTGAACCACTGGTGGGATGCATTGGTTATGAAGGTATTCCAGGGCAGACGCAATGTCAACTGCTATGCATATCACCGTTCCCAAACTCAAATTGGCATCCTTATCGAGCTTAGCATGAAGTCGGCTTTCAAGGCTACCTTTTGCCATATATTCAAAGACTAGAGCTTTGAACTCATTCCCCACCGGATCATAAGTTGAGCATGCAGTTATGACCCTCACGAGATTTCGGTGCCGGATGTTTTGCAGAGCTCTGCACTCAGAAATAAAGCTATCCAATGCACCATACTGATTAAGTTTGAACACTTTTACAGCAACTGAGCTGTCTTCTCCATCCAACTGACCTTTATACACTATCCCATATTGCCCGGATCCAACTATATTGGCTGGAGAAAAGCTATTCGTTGCTTTGCTCACGTCATTATATGTTAGCCTTTTCAGCTCCATATATTTCTGGCCAATGGACTGACTGGATTTCAACCTCCTCTTTCTCAAGATATGGAAAACAAGGAAGATCAACCCCATGATCAAGGCCAATGTAATAACAGCTGACAGAGCTGCCAACAATGGAAGGATGAGCTTGCGGCTTCTTTTAGATGCTGAGGCGGGACACCTGGGCAAATCGTCGACTAGAACATTTGAACAGAGGAGTGCATTTCCTTGGAAAGAAACACTGCTTGTGTTGGCAAAGACTCCACCTATTGGAACTGGCCCCTCAAAGTTGTTGAAGGACATATTTAGGTACTGCAGCGAAGTGAATGTCTCAAGGAATTCGGGTATTGTACCAGATAAATTGTTTTGGGAGAAATCTAATGCTCTGGCGCCCTTGAGGTTTGCGAATGATTGTGGAATGCTTCCTTCTAAGAGGTTCCCTTCTAGACGAAGTGATTCTAACCGGACACATGCACCAAGTGTGGATGGGATCTTGGATGTGAGTTTGTTGTGCGAAAGGCTCAATGAACCCAGGTTTATCAAGCTACCAATTTCTGGAGGTATGGAGTCTGTGAACTGGTTATGTGACAGGTCAAATAACCAACTCAGTTGATTCAGTTTGCTGAACATGTGCCCGTTGATGCTCCCGTTTAGGCCATTGCTGGAAAGGTTTAGTGCCACCAATTTCTGGCAGCCAGCTAAACTTGTAGGTATGCTTCCAGTTAGTTGGTTTTCTTGTAAATAAAGTTCCGTCAGCCGATTCAAGTTACCAATGGAAGGCGGAATTTCTCCGGAGAACCTGTTCTGTGACAAGCTAAGGACAAATAAATTGCTTAGCTGGCCAAGAGTAGAAGGTATAGGCCCTGTGAAAAGATTGTTATCAAGATAAAGTAGCGAAATTTTAGACAGGTTTCCGATCTCCAAGGGAATAGTGCCAGAGATGTAGTTTGACCGAAGAGTCAAGCCGTTCAAACTTTTGGGCAGGTTAGCGACAGAACTAGCCGCCAAGCTCCCGCGTAGTCTGTTTCCGCCCAAGTTGAGCTTCTGAAGCTGTGTGCAATTTGCCAAGGAAGAGAAGAATGTCCAGTCTCCAGCTTCTAGCTGGTTTGAGTGCAGCATAACGACCTGCAAATTCGGCATGGAGCCGAAGGAAGGAACCACTCCACTAAGCGAGTTGTTGCCGAGATACATGAACTCCATGCTGGAGGCGTTGGCTAGTGATGCAGGGATCTCACCCTCAAAATGATTATTAGACATCATCAGTGCACTGATGTTAGAGAGAGTGTTCCCCATATCAGAAGGAAGTGTGCCTCTGAGATTATTGTTGGCCAAACCAAGAAAACTCAGGAAAGGTAAATTGTAAGTGGACGGTGGCACTGTCCCTGACAGATTGTTGTATGAGAGGTCAAGGAATTGCAGGCCTGACAGCTTGGATAAATCCGGAATATTCCCCTGCAACTGGTTTTGCGCTATTAACAGCGCGGTAAGCAGTGTGAGATTCCCTAATGAGCGCGGCAAAGTTCCGGTGAGGCTATTCCCGGTGAGGTCGAGATAGTTGAGCTGTGAAGGGATGTTGGTGAAAGGTGGAATTGGCCCAGAAAGACTGTTCATCTGAAGGTGTATCTCTGTGATGGCCGAGCTGTTGAAAAGAGCTGCCGGTATGGCCCCGGAAAGACTGTTGTTTTCGAGAGAAAGGTAGCGGAGCGAAGAACAGTTTGCCAGAAACTGCGGGATTTCTCCGTTGAGGAAGTTGTTGGCGAGGATGACGGACTCCAGAACAGGTGAGCTCCCTAGTAGAGGGGGAATCTCACCGGAAAGTTCATTGCTTGCTAACTCTAGAGAGGAGATGTTGCGAAGCGTACCGACGCTCGGAGGGATCGCACCTCCAATGGAGTTGCTGCTCAGCGCCAGGACCTCGAGGCCAGCGCATGACGACAGGGATGGGGGGATCTCACCACTGAGTGCGTTGGAGCTGAGGTTGAGGTACCGGAGTCCGGTGAGCCGGCCAAGGTCCTGCGGCACATGACCGGAGAGCTGGTTGTTTGCCATGTGGATTCTCACCAGCGAGGCGAGGTTGGAGATGCAGGGCGGGATGCCACCGGTGAGGCCTTGTGCCTCCGTGTCCAAGGCCACCACTAGAGGTAGTTGCGGCTGCCTCGTGCATGAGACGCCTGGCCAACTGCAGAAATCTGGAGATGAGGTGTTCCATGTGGTGATAGAGAGGCCGGACTTGAGGCAGAGCAGAGCGTCTCGGTTGTCGTCAGTTTCATCGGCTAGTGTTGTCAGCGACAACGGATGCAAAATCGTTGAGAAGAGGACTGCTAACACTAGTGCAGAAGCCATGTCGTTAGTATGCAATGCGGGCAACTGTTAATTTTCGTCTGATTTTATAGAGGTCTGTTCCTGGAGTAGGCTGGTCAGCATTGTCTATTGGTGCAGTGATACAAGTCTAGTTTTTCGGTTCAGAAGTGAAGCTGTTTCAACGTGACATAATGTAAATATCTGAATCTATGGTTCCTGATGCAAGTAGGGAAGTACCTATGTGTTAGTCAATGCACGTCCATATCGGATGTATATGAAATTCAAAACGTACGAGCATGGATTTTATCCTCTGGTTGACTTGGACTTCGCCACTTTGAGGTTGCAGTCGTGCTACAGTTCGTATCAATTTTGTGGTGTGCTTTGGTACATCCCCTTGAAAATTTTACAACTTTCGAAGCGAACGAGTATGTTTGGGAAACGTCACACCTGGGGCGATCTCACGTTAATCATTATATAGAGTACATGCCTTAGCTACCAAGGAATACAACAACCGAATCAATCTAGATATACACGGTTCGGTTGATAGCCTAGGAATCTATACATGATGTGTACGAGTACAAGACGTATACTCTAGCATCCCCCCTCAGTTCGTACGTCAACTGGAAAGATGCACAAACTGGACCGAAAATCATTGAACAGCTGCGTCGGGAGCCCCTTGGTCATGATGTCAGCGAACTGTCGAGAGGAAGGCACATGGAGAACTCGAACCTGACCAAGCGATACCTTTTCTCGGACAAAATGAATGTCGAGCTCGATATGCTTAGTGCGCCGATGCTGAACCGGGTTCGAGGCCATGTGGACGGAGCTGACATTGTCACAAAAGATGACTGTAGCGGTCGAGAGAGGATGATGAAGTTCGCCAAGTAACTGACGAATCCAGCAGCATTCAGCAACAACATGGGCGACAGCTCTGTACTCCGCCTCAGCACTCGAACGAGAGACCGTCGTCTGCCGCTTGGACGACCAGGAGATCAGATTGTCGCCGAGGTAGACACAGTAGCCGGACGTCGACCGGCGCGTGTCCGGGCAGCCAGCCCAATCCGCGTCTGTATAGGTTGTGAGAGTGGTTGGCGAGGAGCTGGAGAGATGCATGCTGAAGTCGAGGGTCCCCTTGATGTAGCGGAGTATCCGTTTCACCAAGTTCAGGTGAGGCTCGCGGGGGGCGTGCATGTGGAGGCAGGCCTGCTGGACAGCATGAGCAATGTTGGGACGCGTGAGCGTCAAGTACTGAAGGGCGCCGGCATAGCTCCGATACTCCGTTGGATCAGCGAGTAGGGCACCATCAGCGGCTGACAGCTTGCGTTTGCTGTCGATGGGCGTCGAGCATGGGTTGCAGTCGACCATGCCGGCGCGTTGCAGAAGATCAATAGCATACTGCTTCTGAGAGAGAACCATGCCGGAGGCCGTCCGCGTGACAGAGATCCCAAGGAAAAAGGAGAGATTTCCAAGGTCTGTCATGGCGAACTCAGAGTGCAGCAGCCGAGTCAGGCGATGGAGAAGCCGGTCGCTGGAGGCGGTGATGATGATGAAGCCGGTCGCTGGAAGCTGGCAAGCATGACAAATTGGCGAGGCTGCTTTATTACAAGGAATGCTTGAAATTTTATTAATGTGTGACGAGGCGTCACGTCCTGGATGTCCTAAGAGACGATGCCATAGCTCTGTGGTGGTGGAGGCGGCGACTAGACCATAGGTGGAGTGGTTGATGACCGGTGGAGTGACGAGGTAGAGGTCGCCGCGGCTATTGCATCGCATGATCACGCCCTTGGTGAGAAGGTCCTTGATAGAAAAGCCGAAGGGGTCAAATTCAACAGAACAAAGATTATCCGTAGTGAAGCGGCGAGTAGAAATCAAATTTTTAACAAGATTAGGAACTACCAAGACATTATTGAGATAGAGTGCGTGCGGAAGTATGAAAAGGTGCATGACCGGTGTGGGTGATTGGCATGGTGGAACCATTGCCAACGGTAATGGTGGAAGGGAAGAGATAGGGAGAGGTGGTGCGGAGCATACCGGGGTCGGAGGCCATATGAGCGGTGGCGCCCGAGTCCATGACCCACTCGCCATTCGGCGGAGGGTTGGCGACGTTGTTGAGTGCAGTCATGAGCGCAGAGCAGTCCCAAGTTGGAGTAAAGGGAGCGCCGTAACCCGGGATGGGCGGCGCATTGGTGCCGAACGCCTGGCCATGCTGCGGTGCGAGCGAGGTGAAGGCGTGCGCCGGCGGGAGAGCACCAGGCCGTGCTCCGAGGATGCCTGGGCCAGTGGGCAGGACGTTGTTGGTCCGCGACTGCTGCTGAAGCTGGGCCATGTAGGGGTTGAAGCACACCCACGGCCCGACGCCAGGAGGAGCGCCGCGCTGATCGCGGTCACCGCCGCCGCCGCCGCCGCCAAAGCGGGTGTTCCCGTTCCAGCCATTGTTGCCGCCGCCGCCGTTCCCACCGTTGTTGCCGCCGCCATTCCAGCCGTTGTTGCCCCCACCGCCGTTCTTTTTCTTCTTGCCGTAGGAGTTCCCGCCGCCGTTGCGGTTGCCGCCACCGGTGTTGCCGCCGGTGCAGTTGCCGTCGCCGCGGTCCGGAGCGGAGCTATTGCCGGCCCCATTGGAGTGAGCGCCGTAGAGGGCGGTCTGGTTGCCCAGCTGAGTGGTCTTGGCGAGCTGAGTCTCCCTCAGGGCGAGGAGGGAACGGGTTTGGGCGAAGGTGGGCAGCGGGTCCTGCATGGTGACGATGGTGGTGATGTCGGCGAAGCGCGGGTTGAGGCCGCGGAGGCAGTTGAGGACGAGGGTCTGGTCGGAGACGGGCGTGCCGACGTCCCGAAGAGCGTCAGCGAGGGCCTTAAGGCGGTGGCAGTAGCCGGTGATGGAGAGGTCTCCTTGTACGAGCGCACGGAACTCCGCTTCCAGGTACACGGTGCGCGTCATCTGGTTGTCGAGGAAGAGGTTGGTGATGAGCTGCCACGCCTGCTGTTCTTCCGCCATGATGATGTCGAGAATCTCATCTGAGATGGACCCGTACAGCCATGACCGGACGATGTAGTCCTCGCGAGTCCAGTCAGGTGTGCGGTCGGCGAGAGCGGTGGTGGTGTTGACGTGGTGCAGTAGGTCGTACTTGCCGAGGAGCACGCGCATCAGCATCCGCCACTTGGTGAAGTTGGAGAGCTTCAGGTCGAGGGTGACAGGTACGTGCGTGCGGACGCTGGCCACGTTCACGGCTGAGGAAGAGGTGGAGGGCATGGTGGCGACGGAGAGGGCGCCGCTGGTGCTGTCGGAGAGAGCGCCGCCGGTGTTCATGGTGAGATGGGATCGGGAGAGGAGTTTTTAGGGTTGTAGATTGGATCGTACGCTCTGATACCAAGCGAACGAGTATGTTTGGGAAACGCCACACCTGGGGCGATCTCACGTTAATCATTATATAGAGTACATGCCTTGGCTACCAAGGAATACAACAACCGAATCAATCTAGATATACACGGTTCGGTTGATAGCCTAGGAATCTATACATGATGTGTACGAGTACAAGACGTATACTCTAACATTCGATGCAGATGAACACTCGTCGTCGAACATGAGGCACATCTGGACCTCGTTCCTAGCGCCGGGGCTGGGAGGCGATATGGAGCTACAACTTGGGAGGGACGGCCCATATCTGCTCGTGGAGCGGAGCTTCACCGCGCCGCACGCCAGGTGAACGTTGGAGGCTTCGCCGGGCTCGCGGGAGCCTGTGGAGATCGATATCCTGTTCGGCTTGGTGCCAACACGGGTGTTGCCGACGAGATTGCCGCCGCCGGGAGGGTCCGGAGTTGGAGGTGACACTATGGTCCGGAGTTGAAGATGGGTCTTGATAGACCACCATGGGGTCTCAGGGCAACCCGTTTCGAGCAGAGGGATGTTGTGCCGCGCGAACTGCTCGATATCGCTCGGGCGATTCGTAGCGCCGTTTCGCTGAAAAATTTGCGTTAGTGGGCTCGCCCAGTACTGCGTTAGCGATGGTCAGCTGGAGGCTGCGTACGCTTTCCGTTCATTCTTTCAGTCGTTGTAGGTACGCTTTCTTTCCTTCCTTGTGCGTACGCTTTCTTTCCTTCGTCGTTCTATTTTTTTCTTTCATTCCTTCATTGTACGTACGCTTTTCTATTTCTTTTTCTTTCTCTTTTCTTTGTTTATTTCCTGCATTCTCTCTCTTTTCCCTTTTATTTCTTTGTAATTTTATTTTTCCGTTTCTTCTTCATATTATTCTATTTAAAGTAGAGTTTTTAGTTTTTATTTCATGTTTCAAAATTTTGTATCATTTTAGTCCAAAATTATGTTTTCCTCGTGAAATCATATTTTGTCCTCGAGCGTCCACTATGTCTAAGTTTCTTTTTGCTTCATTATTATTTTGGATTCGTCGGTATTTTTGGTTCACAACTATTTCGGTGCATCCGAATTTTTGGTTCACTCGAATTTTGGTTCTTGTCGGTTTCATTATTATTTTCAGTTCACCAGTATTTTTTTGTTCATCCGAAATTTTAGTTCACTATTATTTTTGGTTCACCCGAATTTTGGTTCATTTTTATTTTCTGTTCATCCGAATTTGGTTCCTTTTCGGTTCACTGTTATTTTCAGTTCACCGGTATTTTTTGTTCACCCGAAATTTGGGTTCACTATTTTTTCTGTTCACCTAAATTTTGGTTCACTATTATTTTCGGTTCAACCGAATTTTGGTTCATTTTCCGTTCACTATTATTTTTGGTTCACTTGTATTTTTTGTTCACCCGAAAATTTGGTTCACTATTATTTTCGGTTCACCCATATTTTGGTTCACTCTTATTTTTCGGTTCACCCGAATTCTGGTTCCTTTTTGGTTCACTGTTATTTTCAGTTTACAGGTACTTTTGGTTTACCCGAAATTTTGGTTCACTATTATTTTCGGTTCACCTGTATTTTTTGTTCACTATTATTTTCGGTTCACCAAAATTTTGGTTTCTTTTCATTTCACTATTATTTTCGGTTCATCGGTATTTTTGGTTCACCCGAAATTTTGGTTTATTTCCGGTTTACCTGAATTTTGGTTCACTGTTATTTTCTGTTCACCCGAATTTTGGTTCCTTTTTGATTCACTGTTATTTTTAGTTCACTGGTATTTTTTGTTTACCCGATTTTTGGTTCACTATTATTTTTTGTTCACCCGAATTTTGGTTCACTATTATTTTCTGTTCACCCGAATTTTGGTTCACCCGTATTTTTGGTTCACCCGAAATTTTGTTTCACTATTATTTTTGGTTCACCCGAATATTGGTTCCTTTTCGGTTCACTCTTATTTTTGGTTCACCTGTATTTTTGGTTCACCCGAAAATTTGGTTCACTGTTATTTTCGGTTCACCCAAATTTTGGTTCACTATTATTTTCGGTTCACCCAAATTTTGGTTTCTTTTCATTTCACTATTATTTTTGGTTCGCCTGTATTTTTGGTTCACTATTACTTTTGGTTCATCGGCTAGTGTTGTCAGCGACAACGGATGCAAAATCGTTGAGAAGAGGACTGCTAACACTAGTGCAGAAGCCATGTCGTTAGTATGCAGTGCGGGCAACTGTTAATTTTCGTCTCATTTTATAGAGGTCTGTTGCTGGAGTAGGCTGGTCAGCATTGTCTATTGGTGCAGTGATACAAGTCTAGTTTTTCGGTTCAGAAGTGAAGCTGTTTCAACGTGACATAATGTAAATATCTGAATCTATGGTTCCTGATGCAAGTAGTAGCTATGTGTTAGTCAATGCACGTCCATATCGGATGTATATGAAATTCAAAATGTATGAACATGGATTTTATCCTCTGGTTGACTTGGACTTCGCCACTTTGAGGTTGCAGTCGTGCTACAGTTCCTATCAATTCTGAGGTGTGCTTTGGTACATCCCCTTCAAAAATATAACTTTCGATGCAGATGAACACTCGTCGTCGAACATGAGGCGCATCTGGACCTCGTTCCTAGCGCCGGGGCTGGGAGGCGATCTGGAGCTACAACTTGGGAGGGACGGCCCATATCTGCTCGTGGAGCGGAGCTTCACCGCGCCGTGCGCCAGGTAAACGTTGGAGGCTTCATCGGGCTCACGGGAGCGCCTTGGGAGATCGATATCCTGTTCGGCTTGGTGCCAACACGGATGTTCCCGGCGAGATCGCCGCCGCCGGGAGGGACCGGAGTTGGAGGCGACTGGCGACACTATGGTTAACGTCAGGAGATGCGGGGGAGCGGTCATTTCCTGGGGATGGGCTTGGGCAAAGATGGGCCTTGATAGTCCACCTTGGTGTCTTAGGGCAACCCGTTTCGAGCAGAGGGATGTTGTGCCGCTCGCTGGGAGCCATGTGGCTGGTGCATCTTGGGTCGCAGCCCATAGTCAATTTTTGGCTCAGACGGGGCCCATGTTGGAACCCTCCACCGTGCCAAGTACCAGTAAAAGACTCGGTATTGCTCGGGCGATATCTACCACCGTTGTTGGATACCACTAAGAAAATGGTTTCCTTTGCGAAGGGAAAATCCCTAACATCAGTAAACGACATGTGGGTTGGGAGAAAGACTTTTTTCCTTTTTCTTCTATATTCGTTTAAGAAAAAGAAATACTTGAGAACTGTTTGTCCAAATTACGAACCGCTTTCATTTTTTATATCCTCGCGTCGAGATTTTCAAAACTAGATCCGATATTGATAGGTTTCAAGAAACTTATTTTTGTACTTCTAAACTAGTATTGTTGTACTCCCGTACTTCTAAAACTAGTATGGTTCCCTTTACATAGTACACAAGACTGGGAAGTATGGAGTACACAGAACAGTGAGTACAGAGTACAGGGAACAGGATATAAGTGAATAGGTTGTACATAGTACACCGAAACAGGATGCACAAAGTAGACAAAACAGAAAGACAGTTTACACAAAATAGGGTATACAAAGTACACTACACAGTACGAAGTTAAGTTAAAACCTGAAGTACAAGTACGCTGAAACCCGAAGTATAAGTATGTCGAAACCCGATGTACACTTATTTAACTTTTGGAAGTATAATTTTTTTCGTCAAAACATATCAATATGAGATCTAGTTTTGAGGATCTCGACACAAGGAGTTAAAATTGAAAACGGTTCGTAATTTGGACGGACGGTTATCAAGATATTTCATTTCTAAACTTCGATTTTTAACTTCGGTTTTAAAAAATAAAAGGAAAAAACTGAAATCCCACCCCACGTCTCTCATCCTCATCCCACTTTCATTCTCGTTGTGACACTTGACGGACATACAGACTACCACGGGAGAGGAATGAGAAGGCAACACTTGTCAACACATGAGCGCATTAGGAACGAGAACCCGCAAAGTGACGCGAAGAGAGCGTGCGCACGGTTTCTCTTTGCCAGTTATTTCCACCACTATTTCGCTAAAGAATTATCGTTCGTGGGCTCGGCCCATTTTCAGCTAGAGGCTGGATGGTTCATCGACGCTGGGATGGTCTGCATGAGCAATCGGTCGTTCGTTTCTTCGCTCCTTTCTACGTCAGCATTTCTATATATTTTTAATTACATTTTATTAGTTTTCCGATCTTTCCTTCCTTTGTTGTACTACGCTTTTCTATTTCTTTTTCTTTCTCTTTTCTTTGTTTATTTCAGATATTCCTTTCTTTTACAATTTTTATTTTTTGTACTTTTACTTTTCCGTTTCTTTTCTTCATATGATTCTATTTCAAGTAGAGTTTTAGTTCTTTCATTTAATGTTTTATTTTAAACATGATGCAAGGAAGCAGTGGCTTAGGTTAACCCAAGTTGGAGTGGACGTCGTCGCGATTTACCATGACGACGGACAGGAAGACGAGATGTGAGAGAGTCGGAAGTGGATGTCGGTGCGGCAGCAACGACGGGACACGGAGACGACCACGTGACGGAACTGACTGACGTCATAGGGTTTGGCGAGTCGAAGACAAGCCGTGCGTCTCAAGAAAGCAACGGCCATGGTGAAAGGACACTGATGTCGCCTAGAGGGGGGGGGGGGTGAATAGGCGATTTAGAATTATTACGGTTTAGGCTTGAATAAATGCAGAATAAAACTAGTGTTTAATTAATCAAGCACAAAACCTACACAAGCTAGGTTTACCTAAATGCACCAACAACTTATGCTAAGCAAGATAAGAAACTATGTGATAGCAATATATATATATATATAACTTCAAGCTCGAAGGCTATCACAAAGATAATTGCATAAGTAAAGAGCTCGGGTACAGAAATAACCGAGGCACACGGAGACGATGATTTATCCCGAAGTTCACTTCCCAATGGAAGCTAATCTCCGTTTGGAGCGGCGCGGTGTTCACCAAAGTGAAACACCGAGTAGCCTTAAAATGGCGCACTGTATCACCCTCGTGTCCTACCACCAATGTGGCGAGGCACGAGTCACTATGTGATGTCTACTACACGCTTCTATTCTTGTAGACTTGTTGGGCCTCCAAGCGCAGAGGTTTGTAGGACAGCGGCATTTTTCCCTTAAGTGAGTAACCCAAGGTTTATCGAACTCAGGGAGGTAGAGGTCAAAGATATCCCTCTCAAGCAACCCTGCAATTAAGATACAAGAAGTCTCTTGTGTCCCCAACACACCTAATACAATTGTCAGTTGTATAGGTACACTAGTTCGGCGAAGAGATAGTAAAATGCAAGTGATATGGATGGTAAAAGGTGATTTTGTTATTCTGTAATAAAAATGGCAGCAAGCAAACAAGTGACAAAAGCGACTAAAAACGGTGTATCAATGCTTGGAAACAAGGCCTAGGCTTCATACTTTCACTAGTGACTACTCTCAACATCATTAACATAATTAAACACATGATAGTTCCCACAAAAACACATACATGGTAGACGCTACTCGGAAATCATTCTTTTGTGGATCAAATAGGATGAGAATTACGTAGGGCTACGAGAAGCACACCTTAAAGTTCGTATTCCACATCTATGGACACTTCATGCTGTCACTATCTGCATTCAAAGATAGTACTAACAAACACCACAACCTATTTCTTGAATAGTCTCTTTTTTCAATAACACAAGCATCAAGAAACCTCATGATCTATTCAACCCAACAATAATAAAGAACAAACTCATGATGAAGATCCCTCTAATCTTAATGCATAGAGCCACACACGGCACCCTCACTGTCACCGTGGTACCGTGATCACAATGGTGACTCCGGAAATTTTACTAGATAACACCACTTGAGCAACATCATATCCATTACACATAGGGAAACATCATGTATTCAACTATACTAATAAAGCTCATCATCACAACGAAGATCACATCATGGGAGAGAGAGATAACCACATAGCTACTTGTATAAGCCTCAGCCCCGGTGAGGGACTACTCCCTCCTCATCGCGGGAAGTAGTGACGTTGATGGAGATGGCCCCAGCGGTCGATCCCCGTCCCGGCAGGGTGCCGGAACAGGACCTTCTGAGCCCCCGAAACTTGTCGGCGATGGCGGCGGAGCTCTGTATCGTATTTGGGAAAATCCTTCGGGGTTAGGGTTTTTTCGTCGGGAATGATTTTATAGGCATCGGAGACGGCCGAGGGGGTGCCCGAGGGGCAGAGGCGGGCTATGGCCGCGGCCCCCCTTAGACCCGCGGGTGGGACCCGCCCCTGGCATGTGGGTCCCCCCGGGGTCGCCCTTCTGGCTCCGGTCCTTATTTCTTCAATAAAAAAATGTCGTAAATTTTCGTCTAATTCCGAGAATATTTCCGGAAGTAACTTTCTGCAACATAATCAGCACAAAAACAGGGAACTGGCACTGGGCATCTTGTTAATAGGTTAGTCGAACAAAATGCATAAAAATGATGTAATATGATAGTAAAAACATGTGATAACATCACAAAACTAGCATGGATCAATTAAAAATTATAGATACGTTTGACACGTATCAGCATCCCCAAGCTTAATTCCTACTCGTCCTCAAGTAGGTAAGTGATAACAAAATAATTTTTTATGAGACATGCAACCAATACAATTATGATCAAGATAGTAATGTACAACACATGATGTGAATAAGGTGATCCAAAACAATTGTCTATAGTTGACATTAAGTAAACAATGATTAACATATGCTTTCTAACAAATGCTAGAAACTTTTCATGAATAAGTGCGTTGGAGACATGGAACTATACATAAGGTTTAGAAATAATAATTGCAAATTATGTCTTTAATGTAAAGCATCAATCATTCTTCAAAGCATCCAAGTAGTCATTCATGAAAGTAGCCAAGCTCGAGTCAGGTGTCCCAATCCATCTCCTTCAAAAAAGAAACGATTCGAAGTCTACTCAACTAGTGCAAGCAAGAAGTGGCTTTGGCACCAAAATGTTATGGCAAACAGAACAATGATGGAGGTTTGGAAGGACAAAAAAAGGCTCAAACAGTGGAGAGGGTAACCACAAGACAGAAGGAAGTCCCGTAGTTGATACTGTATGAGGAGTAGTGATTGCCATGCAACGGATGCACATAGAGCTATAAGTGTATGAAAGCTCTCCAATGAAACTAGTGGGGTGCATCCAACTTGCTTGCTCATGAAGACCTAGATCTCACTTGAAGAGGCTCATCCTTGGAATATACAAGCCAAGTTATATAACGTTAATTCCCCACATAGTTATACTACTAAAGCAAAATGAGAACTATCTACAATGAAGTGTAGGTGCTAACTAGCACAAGTGTGGTAAAAATGATAGTAGTGCTGCTCCCTCTCTCTTTTGTCTATTTTTTGGATTTTGGTGGCTTCCTTGGCTCTTTTAAATGCTCTCTCATTTGGCCTCTTTTTGGGCTCTTTTCTTTTTTTCTTTTTTTTACCTCACTGTAGGAGCAACACTCTATATTACAAATGGATCATCACACGTTTTGGTACTCATAACTCATAAGACTAATACATGATGTATAAAAGAAGGTATTCATGATCGAGCGTAGTGTGGAAAAAATGTAGAACATGTGGCAAGCCACGCAACACACTAACTCAATGATCACGCAAACTATATGGTAATGAAGAATGACATTAAGTCATGATGTAATGATGTATGTTGCATGGCAATGTATCTCGGAACGGCTATGGAAATGCCGTGATAGGTAGGTATGGTGGCTGTTTTGAGGGAGATAATTGGCTTATGTGTAGGAGAACAAGATGAATTTCTCCCACGGGGTTGGATGTACTGGCAAGTATGCACCAATCTCAATGTGAGATAGGGCATTGCGCACCACCGAAGAGGCTAGCAAAATATGGAAGTGGAAGTGCCAAAAACCAAAACTCAACAATGCATTTCATATATTGCAAACAACTAGCAATTTCAATGTTCCACAAATGGTTAGAAACACCCTGAGAGGGATCGTGGCGGCGACACAAGTGCCCCGTTGGCTTCCCCGACCGTTGCAGTAACTACCCACTAGGAACTTCTTTTCAACTGAGCAGAATTCATGATGCAAAAACATTGTTGACTTAGGTTGTTTTTAGTTAAGAAAGATACGGCCACACACTCTACTAACACGTCTCCACTAATCACCTCTAACACCGTTAACCAACACATTTTAACCATTAGTTATTTTAATGCCTCAAAACAATTGAAGAGTATCAAATTATCCACATAGTGATCTACAAGACTATGCAGGTTTTTTTCTATTTCATACCACTAGCACATGCATTGCATTTTATCACTCTAACAAATCAACCAAGCAACCAAAACCACTCTCTAACAAATATAAGTGAAGGTCAAGAGAGTCTAACAACAACAACTAGCATCTCTAAACAAGATAAAAGCTAAAAGCGAGAGCTTACTAGCAAACAAACAGTAGCTAAGAATACTTAACAAGATATAAGCGAAGCAAAGGAGTATTCAAATGAAAAAACGGAACGTGTCTCTCTCCCACACAAATAAAGCTAGGATCCAACATGAATATGACCAGCAAATAAACAAAACAAAACAAAACTGAAAGCAAAAAGACGCTCCAAGCATAGCACATAATATGTAAAGTGATAAAACTTAGTTCAACGAAGACGACCTCATGATAGTCGATGAAGAGGAGGGGATGCCTTGGGCATCCCCAAGCTTTGACGCTTGATGGTTCTTGATATTCAGAGGGGGTGCCATGGGGGCATCCCCAAGCTTGAGCTCTGATCCATCTTCAATTTCTTCATTATCCTCTCCTTTGGAACTTAAAAACTCACTTCACACAAAACTTCTCATAAACTGATTAGAGGGTTAGTGCTCATAAATTGAAATGCACATGTGTTCAACTCAAGACAAATTGCTAACAACTTTATTGGGCATTAGCTACTATTTACTAAGAGTGCTCATAAATTGAAATGCACATATGTTCAACTCAAGACAAATTGCAAACAACTTTATTGGGCATTAGCTACTATTTACTAAGCCTCAATGTGGCACTCCTCCTCAAGAGTATCATATTTGACGATAGTAAAGAGACGAATACAAAATAAAAGCAGAATCTGTCAAAAACTGAACAGTCTGTAAAGATTGATTTTTTCGAGGCACTTCTGTAGCTCAAATCAGAAAACTCAAAACTAACGAAAGATATATAAAAGTATCAGGCTTGCTATCTAAAACTATCAGAAAAAGATAAAATTCGGGGAATTTATGGATTTTCGAACAGTGAAGGACAGAAATCTGTTTCTGGACAACAAAACAATACCTCACACTTTCAATGCATTAGAGGCTAAACTTGGCACAAAAAACCAAAACAAAAAGATACAATGCAGTTGCTACAGGCAACAACTTCATGACTTCAATAAAAGCAAAAACAAACTGAAAGTAAAAGATGGGTTGTCTCCCAACAAGCGCTTTTCTTATAAGCCTTTTAGCTAGGCATGATAATTTTAATGATTCTCTCATAAGTATAAGAGTTGGAACGCGAAAGAGAGCATCATGAAGCAAATATCAAACACATTTAAGTCTAACTCTCTTCCTATGCATAGGCATCTTGTAAGAAAATAAATCATTGGGGCATAAAGCATTAAGCATAGGAAGGCAAAGCAAGTGCAACATTAAAACCTTCAACATAAAGAGGGGAATCTTCATAAGATGAAAATTTATATAACCACGCTTCCCTCTCTCATAATAACTTTCAGTAGAATCATAAGAAAACTCAATAACATAACCATCACATAAAGCATTTTTCTCATGATTCACATGCATGAAAGTATTATTATTACTCTCCACATAAGCAAAATCTTTATTATTAGTAGCATTGAGAGTAGGACTATCATATAGAACTTTGACATGATAGACTAATTATATATTAGAAAGATGATGTTCAGTAGGAGAGTAATAATTATGACAAATCTCGTGAGGATGATTAAAATTATTCTTTATGGCATAGTTATCATTACAATAATCATCAAAAATTGGAGGCATAATATCATCATAAGCAATGGGATAGTTATCTTTCCAAGCATATATTTTTGTAAACAAATCATCATGACTTTCAATACCAAAAGGATTTTCAAACCCATCATCCCCAAGCTTGGGGTTTTCCACATTATGATTAGAAAAAAACATGAATATTCCCAACAGTATAACAATTATCAATATCATCATTTTCAAAATTGGTGCCAAAAAGATTTTCAAGATCATAAGTAGTATTATTTTCCCAATCATGATCATCACAATAAGTAACAGGCATAACATAATCTTCTTCAATAGTGCCTATAGACTTAACATCATGATAATAATGAATACAATCAAGCGGATCATCTTCAATAATTTTTGATTCATACTCATTAGGAACAACCATGATGGGAGAAATATGCTTAGGGGATGATACCGTTTCCTCTTTCTTTTTACTCCTCCCTCTCTTCTTTTTCTTCACCACCACCTTAGGAGGGAGTGGTTGGAAAGGAAGCTTCTCCACATAATCTGATTCATTATTAGAAAAGACAGGAGAAATTTGGGAGAATCTCTTCCTTTCATTATTGGCAACATAAGAAACATTTTTCCTTTTATACTCTGGTGAAGTGCTATTCTTTCTAATTTTTGCAATGTAAGTATTGTCACGGCAATTCACAACACAATAATGATAAGCTCCCTGAAGAATGCCATTCGTCCTAAAAGTACTCCTATCTAACCAAGAAGTTTTTTCTGATAACTCTTCACACCCCAAAAATAAATTAAGTTCATCATAAAGACTAGAGGTGATCATGTTATCACAAAACTGGCTAATAGTTCTATCATTAAAGTACGAGCATTGGAAATTAAAATGACCTTCTTCTTTGCAAAGTTCACACTCAAAATGATAGAGGTCATTTAATTCTCTAGAAAATTTATATAAATCCTTAAGCCATTTGCTAGTTCTTTCATGCTTATGTTGATTACAATATTTATCTTCTTCAGCCCGAGTGCTTTCACAAGGTCTATGCACTCCACAAAAATTAACATGCTTATATAGAACATTATTTGTAGAGATTGGATCATGTCTATTGCAATCATCATTAACAATTTCATTTTGTTTGTAAATGTCTTTGAAAGGTTCATGATGCTTAGACCATTTCTCTTTAGGAATATTAATATGAGAAGCAAAAGATTTATAGATATCAACAACTATATGAGAGTCAAGTCCAAACTTAGCACTAAGCTTATTAAAACTATCAGTTTCAACAAAAGACTTAATGCAATCATACTCATAATTTATACCTGACTCTTTACCTTTGTAGATCTCCCAATCTTCAATGTTGTGTTGAATCTTTTCAATAAGAACCCATTTAGCATCAATCTTCTTACTTGTAAAAGAACCCATAAAAGAAGCATCACGTATTTCCTTGTCATGACGAGATAGCCTTGCATAAAAATTATTAACAATAATATCCTTGGAAAGATCATGGTTCGAACATTTAAGCATTAATGATTTCAATCTCCCCCAAGCTTGAGAAATGCTCTCTCCGTCACGTGGCCAAAAATTGTAGATATAATTTCTATCTTGATGAATTTCATGAAGAGGATAAAATTTAGAATAAAAGAGAGACATAAGCTCCTTCCAGTCCAACAAGTGAGGATTGTCTAGCAGCCTATACCACTCCCATGCTTTTTGCTTAAGTGATAAGGAAAATAATTTCCTCATGATTACCTCTCTTGATACAACTACAATCTCAAACAACTCACATAATTCTTTAATATAAAGCAGATAATTACCAGGATGGACAGCTCCATCTCCTGCATAGCGATTAGTCATAACAAGATCAATTATTCCCATCGGTATTTCGAAAGAAATACATTCAGTAGGTGGAGTAAACTTATCCACCATGGGAGTGGTGGATAGGTCACTCTCAAAAAGCAAATTTAAAGGACAACGTTCCATAGGCCAAACTAGTAAAAATAAAAACAAGAAACAAAAAGATTTAATCGCAAGATCTAAAGAAGATACCTTCAAGCACTCACCTCCCCGGCAACGGTGCCAGAAAAGAGCTTGATGCCTACTACACGCTTCTATTCTTGTAGACTTGTTGGGCCTCCAAGCGCAGAGGTTTGTAGGACAGCGGCATTTTTCCCTTAAGTGAGTAACCCAAGGTTTATCGAATTCAGGGAGGTAGAGGTCAAAGATATCCCTCTCAAGCAACCCTGCAATTAAGATACAAGAAGTCTCTTGTGTCCCCAACACACCTAATACAATTGTCAGTTGTATAGGTACACTAGTTCGGCGAAGAGATGGTAAAATACAAGTGATATGGATGGTAAAAGGTGATTTTGTTATTCTGTAATAAAAATCGCAGCAAGCAAACAAGTGACAAAAGCGACTAAAAACGGTGTATAAATGCTTGGAAACAAGGCCTAGGCTTCATACTTTCACTAGTGACTACTCTCAACATCATTAACATAATTAAACACATGATAGTTCCCACAAAAACACATGCATGGTAGACGTTACTTGGAGATCATTCTTTTGTGGATCAAATAGGATGAGAATTGCGTAGGGCTATGAGAAGCACACCTTAAAGTTCGTATTCCATATCTATGGACACTTCATGCTGTCACTATCCGCATCCAAAGATAGTACTAACAAACACCACAACCTATTTCTTGAATAGTCTCTTTCTTCAATAACACAAGCATCAAGAAACCTCATGATCTATTGAATCCAACAATAATAAAGAACAAACTCATGATGAAGATCCCTCTAATCTTGATGCATAGAGCCACACACGGCACCCTCACTGTCACCGTGGTACCGTGATCACAACGGTGACTCCGCAAATTATACTAGATAACACCACTTGAGCAACATCATATCCATTACACATAGGGAAATAT